>JANHJO010009009.1:224904-245629 GCA_032468235.1 Pseudoxyrhopus heterurus | reverse complement strand
ATGTATCTTAAATAGAAAACTATCTTTAGATAGATTTTTACTCCAAAAACATTTTATTAAAATAAATTTGATAAAAATCAAAAAAATCTGATTTAAATTTAAAAAACCCAATTTAAATTTTAAAAAATCCAATTGTTTTGATTTTTAAAAAAAAATCACGATTTTTATCTATCCTGTTGGGAATTGAAATTGCCAAATTGAAGAGGAGTAATATTTAAAAACTGGAGAGCAATTTTGCTGTAAAGACATTGGGCTTATTTTGAGGCCATCCTTCTAGGCTCACCTGTATGTTCCTTGGGGTTTGTTTACACACACACACACACACACATACATACTGTATTGCTTCGTGTAACCTCTTCTTTATCCTTGCTTTCCTGATGTTCTTTATTTTTTGGGAAGGGGGAGCATGCCTGCAAATCAAATCAATGCTTTCCTTTTTCAGCTCACCTGCGTTGGCGTTGGAGACGTCTGCAATAAGAAGAAGGTAACTGCTTTTAAAATAAAAAAATATCCTCCGAATTCTGTGTGTGTACATGTGTCTTTGTGCTATGTAGCAGAGTATCAAACACTTCCAAGCTCTCTTTCCAGCTGTGGGAGAGGAACAATAAGCTAATACATCTTTTGATTCCATTGTTAAAAGTTGTTTTTAACAACTTTTAATCACAGTTGGCCTCCACTTTAATCACGGTTGCATCTAGCTGAAGGTTAGGTTTCATTTGGGACATCCTGGGGAAATTGTCAAGCTGCTCTAGAAAACTTAAATTTCATTTGTTCTAGAGAAGGAAAACAAGGGAAGCTCATTTTGACTGATGGCTTCTTTCGAAACCCAGCAGATATTCTCCAGAGTGTTTCTGGTCTTAGGTTAGGAATAGGCCATGCAGAAGCCTAACCAGAATGAATTTGGCATAATTTATTTTTTTATGATTAGTTTATAATATAAAATACAAAAACAAAATAAAATAATAGGAACATAACGGAGGGAGTGGGAAAGGAAAAATGTAGGGAAAGTGGAAAAAAGAAAGAAAAGACATTGAGTTCCAACTTCCTTTGATGCAGTAGAATAAGATAATAGCATCAAACCTCAACTTTTTACTTTTACATAGTATATAAATTAGCCATTTCTATAACAACAAACCTATCTCCTCGGTAAAATCCAAAATCCAAGTTGGATTTTTTTCCACCCGAGCACAAAGTCCAGAATATTTATTTCCAAGTAGAAACAAAAGTCATTGTGTTTTTTTTTCTTTAATCAAAGCAGTCAATTTAGCCCTCTCTGCTAACTCCATCAGTTTTTTGCAGCCCTTAGTCCGCTGTGGGAATCAAATCCTCCTTCCATTTTTGTGCGTAAAATAATCTTGCTACTGTCAACATCAAAGTTCCAAATATTTTTTTCCCAAATCTTTTTTCATTAAACCCAAAAGAAAAGTTTCCGGTTTTATCTTTATATTTACTTTGAGAATCTTCGTTGTTAAGATGTGAATCTGCTCCAATATTTCTTGGCTTTTTCTCACCTGTATAATTTCCATGAGGTTGATTGTGGACCATGTTTTTAAAAATTGGAGGAATCCCAAGCAACGCACAGTTATAAATAGACTTTCTGTGTTCCATCACAGAGCTTTATCTGGACGTTTTGGTTATTCCTGTATTTTGCAAAGGGTTTCAAAACAACCTTTACCATAAACATTCTTCGTGGCTTTATGACGGCACCAATTACCGCTACTGGATAGATTTGTTACTGCAGAATCAGGATAATATGAAAAACAAATGGAGTCTAGACTTGTTTTTATTGTTTGCTTTGTGAACTAAAAGCTCCACTTATTCGCCCAGTTGGCTACCCCTTACTTATTCAGGCTTTTCTTTGCCAGAATTTGGTTGTTGCGGTGAGTGCCGAAGGTTGGTTTCATCTCTTTGACCTCACGTCTCCCTCGAAGCACGGGGATGCACTGGGCCACCACGAGCTCCTGAACCCAGATGATCCAAAGATGGCATTTAAGCAGCACATACCAGCCAACACCAAAGTTATGCTGATCGATGATATCGGTGAGTGCCTTAATTGCCTTGAGAATTAATTTGGATCATTAGAATAGAATTAAACATATCAGCTTCAGAAATCATTTCCTTTTACTGCAAAAAAGATCTTTATTTTTCATTCTGTCTTATATTAAGATTTTGGAAAATGAATAAGTGTCTTAGGCCATTGATTTAAAAAGAATTGATTATTGGAGGGCACATTGTATGATGTTTTGGAACAAGCAAGATGGATTCCTTTCGTTTCTCCTTGATTTTCTGCAATTGGTTCTTCCATGACACATGACACAAGTGTGAGTCTGCTTTGCGTTCTCCGCAGATGGAGATGGAAAAAATGAATTGGTGATAGGCTACACTGACCGCGTGGTGCGAGCCTTTCGCTGGGAGGACTCGCCTGAGGGTTCCGACAGCCTCTCTGGGCAGCTGGTGCTGCTGAAAAAATGGCTGCTGGAAGGACAGGTAGGACATGAGGATAGAAAGACAGCATAGAAGTTTCATAAATAGTGGTGCGGTGGCCTAGAGGTGGAGTTCTTGCCTCACAATCAGGAGGCTGTGAGTTTGATCCTAGGTAGAGGCAGATATTTCTGTCTCTGTGCACAATGAGTAAATATCTGCTGAAAAAAACTCCGCATTGTCTACAGGAAGGGCATCTGGCCAGTAAACACTCTGCTAGGTCCATTCAGTTGCACAGACTCCACCCCACAAGGGATTATGAGGTTTCTAAAAGAGGATGATGATAGTTTCATAAATCAATAAACCCAGAGAATGGAACAGAGGGTCGAAAAAAATTTAGAGAGAGGAAGACAAGTAGGAGGTATAAAGACTCTGACCAACGATTTGATTCAGAATAGAGCTGGAAAGGAGGTCTTTCTAGTCCAACCCCCTGCTCAAGCAGGAGTCTCTTTACCATTTCAGACAAGTGGCTGTCCAATATTAAAAACCTCCAGTGATGAAGCATCCACAACTTCTGAAGGCAACTTCTGTTCCATTAGTTGATTGTTCTCACTGTCAGAAAATTTCTCCTTATTTCCAAGTTGAATCTCTCTTTGATTACCTTTCCAACCATTGTTTCTTATCCTGCCCTCTGATGCTATGGAAAATAACTTGACCCCTGTTCTTTGTGGCAGCCGATATCAGACATAGAATCGTCAAGAGAAAGGAAGAAAAATTAACCCCTGCCACAATGAGGGTAGTTTAAATGGTTCATATGGAGAAGGAAAGGAAAAAGGGAGGGAGGGAAGGAGGAAGATGAGAATGGGAAAGAAGAAAAAGATAGGAAGCAGGAAAAATAGAACAAATGAAAAAGATAGGATGAGAAAAAGGAAAAACTGGAAGGAGGAAAAATGAAGGAAAAATGAAAGCAAAATAAAGGAAGGAAAAGTTAGGGAGAGAGGAAGGAAAGAAAAAATAGGAAGGAGGAAAAATGGAAGGAATGAAGGAAAGGAAGGAAGGAAGGACTTTAAAGTGCAGAGCATGGGTCAGTAGTGGTGATAGTTGTAATGGACGTTCTCTGAGGTGACGAGCCTTTGATTCTTTTCCTTGGTGAGGACAGGTGGATAGCCTCTCTGTGAACTCAGACGCTGATGGCTCTCCTCAGATGATGGTGTCCCAGCCAGGCTGTGGATATGCGGTCTTGCTCTGCAGCTGGAAGCAAGAGCAGCAGCCTCCCACAGAGACTGTGGACAGTTCTGCATCTAGCAGGTGAGGTAACCCAGAATTCCTGAGGAACAATGCCCAGTGAAGTCCAGTGTTAACAACCTCTTGTGGTAATTGGGCAGCCCAAAGGTCACTTCGCTCTTCCCAGATGTACTACTGCATCAGTTTCCTGCGGCGGGCATTTTATTCTCACACCCCTCCAAATCAGACTCGTTGCATCCTGTCGGTGCCCCCTCCACTGAAGCAAGCCAGGATGATGGGTGGCTTCTTTAAGGAGGATATTTACCTTCCAAATTTTCAGCTTTGGGTTTAAAAGCCATGTTTCTTTGTTGTGGCTTGTTGGCCGATGGCCCCTCCAGCAGCTGAATCAGATGAGGAAGCGTGGGAGTCAGAGCCAGCATCAAGGCAACCTGAGAGCTCCGAGCGGGAAGAGGGAATGGAGCTGGCAGAGAGAGAGGGAGGGAGGGAGGCCATCAGCTGTCAGGTGGAGAGTCAAGAGCCCCAAGTCCGGAGGTGGCTGATGAGGTAGAGGAGGAACAGCTGGGTCCAGTGCCTGACGCGTGGATGCGCAGAAGGCAGAGGAGAGAAGAGCAATGGAAATCTATGGGCCGGTCCTTGGGACGCAAAGCCCTACCCTAGCTCCGGGGATAAAAGGCAGGAGGCGGAGATGAATAGGTGTGGCAGACAACTATTCATCTCCCTGCTGGACAGACTTGATAGCCTGCTGTGAGAGAGAGAGAGAGAGAGAGAGGCTTTTTGCCGGGTCTGCTGGTGCTCCTAATAAAGGAATCATTGATTTAATTACAAAGGGTTTGTCATGTGGGAGCCAGGTCAGAACATTCTCTTTCCACCAAACAACAAGACAACATCCTGTTGTCCCATTAGACCTTCTGCATTTCTTTACTGCACTTTAGGGAAGGCCCCGTCCGGGATGTCGTTCTTCATCAGACATCAGGTAGAATTCACAACAAGAATGTTTCCACTCATCTGATTGGAACCATTGGCAGAGGTAAGTGGTAGACATTCAAGTCATTGGGGGAGGGGGGGTTAGAAAATATCCTGGATTTCCAGAGAGATGAAACGCGAAAACTTCATCCCTCCATGGCTTAGATGGGGGCGACACTCCAAACTTGGCAACTTTAAGACTATGGACCTCAACTCCCAGGATTCTCCAGCCAGCCGTGACCAAATGACCTGCCCTTGGAAGACCCCTCCCTCAATAATTTCAGCTACTCCAGAACGCAGTAGCACAAGCAGGGATGTGCTTGCCTTGCCATGCTAACAAAAAAGAGGTTGCAAATTGTGACCATGGGACCATAGGAGGCTGCGACTAATTGTAAATGTGACCCAGCTGCCAAGCAATCAAGCAGTGATCATATGACCATGTGGATGGTGGGACAGTCCTAAGTGCTTGCATTTTTTTTCTGACGCCATCATAATTTTGCTGTCAATAAATGAAGACTTGTAAGTTGAGGACTATCTGTTCTAAAAATGGAATGGAATAAAATAGAACAATATGAATAGAAATAGAAATAGAAATAAATAGAAATAGAAATAGAATAGAAGCGTTGAAAGGGACCTTGGAGGTCTTATAGTCCAACCCCGTACTTAGGTGTTACAGATTGCCAGATACTGACCCATAAATTTCTGCTTGCTGTTTCATTTGTTTCCCTGGTGATCTATTCCATATGTTTCGTTGTGCTTGGTGTGAACATGTTCTAGCTCAGGGGTCAGCAACCTTAAGCACTCGAAGAGCCATTTGGACCCATTTCCCACAGAAAAGAAAACACCGGGAGCCACAAAACCCTTTTGACATCTAAAATGAAGATAACACTACATATATCATTTTTTATCTTTATGCTATGTATAAAAAAAATATAGTATTTATGAAATAAAAAGCTGAACTTAAATTGTACACCTGCAGCAAACCAAAAATGCTGTCTGCTTCTGTGTGCCGTCATCCTCAATAAATCGCGTGATGGCGGGTGTCGCACATTGGCAGCTATGATGCATATTTTGAGCGACAGAGACACATGTGGCTCCAGAGCCGCAGGTTGCTGACTCCTGAGCTACAATGACTATAATGGGATTTTCCCTACAAATAGTTTTGGGCATGATGCATAGGAATTCTGGGAGTTGCAGTCAGATGTAGGTTGTAAAAGTCTGGGTCTGAAGATAGCAAAAGTCATTGGGTGGTACCATGTTGGTTCTTTCAAAAGACTTGAACCTGTAGGACTGGCACTCCTCCTTTGGAACATATCATGAACATCTCCTTTTAAAGGACACATCAGCAACATAATGAAAGTTATCAGGAATTCTTCCTAAATAAGGCTGAGATAATACAAACGAAAATTACAGGTGTCTGGAACCTTTTGCGAGATTGGAATCTCTTGTTAGACTGAGAAAGTCAACTAACAATTTAAAAGAATGCATTCTGAATAATGTTAGATATTGTCAGTATATTTTTTTAATAATTCAAGCAGACCTTAGGAAAGCATTTTGAAGATAATGTATTGTCTGGTTCTCCCTACCCTAATCTTTTATAGTCTTTAAATCCAAGTGGATTCATATTTATGTATCTAAAATTGTTGAGATCACCTAAGGATGTTGGTTTTGTTTTTAAAAAAATGTATTCAATTTTCTGGATACTGTTAGACGGGTAAAGATGGCCTTGAGGATTGGTTTATCCATTGAATGTGATATGGTAATGCTGATGGATAAATAAGGATCTTATGAGCCTCTGCGTAGGCATAGCTTCCTTATTTCAATCTTAAGAGGCTGTAGCCTACTTGCTTATCTTAACAAATAGAAAAAAAAAATTACACCGCACAACTTGAACCCTTTTTTGCCCTAGTAACAATTGATTGCCAAATGTGTCCTGGTTTAACAGTATAGAATACCCCCTTGGAAAATGCTTGAGAGGGAAATTGGATTTTGATATCAGAAGCTAAAAGGATATTAACAGTCAGGCATCCCACTACAACAGACCAGATTGTAGTAGGTAGATTAATGATCTTAGTGTGTCTAAACTATCTGCCATTTAAGCAAGAAAACGGCATTTTATCTGTGGATCTTGACTTGCCCAAAACAGCATTAACACATTTTGTGATGAGCTTAGGCAAAAATAATAATTCTGGACACCTTCATTCCCTGATCCATGCCTTCTCTTTCCTACATTCCTATCACTCTCCGATTGCTTTCAATTTATTTTTCTCTCTTCTCATTTTGATTCAAAGTGTAAGATTCCAGCGGCAAAATCTAGAGATCGCTTTCTCTCTAGGCAAGCAGGCTGGCTTTCTTTTTTTTTTCTTTCTTTTTTTCACTGTCTGCCGCCATTGGATTGCTAGTCATTAACCTTCCATTTCTGTGGCTTAGTAATGTCAGGTTTCTCAAGCTCCGAACTAATTTTCTTTGGGTACTGCAAGCTGCCAAGGTGGGAGTGGAGAGAAGGAGTAAAGAGTATGTGGAAAATCCTACCACAGCTGGTTATATGAGTGCTTGTTTTTTCCTGTGCGGTGGCTAATAACTGCCCAATGATGTTATGATATACCAAGGTGAAGGGTGGGGGGAGAGCATAGGCAGAGCATTTGACACATACAAGTTGCATTCCCCTTGTCTCTTCAGAGCTTTATGTGAACATAAAGCGAACTCTGCAGACATAGAGGTCATGCCGTTGCTAGCAGCATGCTCTTGCGTCCATGGATAAGGGAACTGTTGCCTTGCATGTGTGAATTGGCCCTACAGGTATCTCCGTTATTAGGGAAATGAAGTGTGCAACAATGGGCCTTTATGGTGCAATTTACATTACAAACTGCCCTGGAACAAATATTTTGAAAGCTGTTAGCGGAATAAGTAACTAGGTCTGTGTTCCCAGCATAACTGTTCTCAAAAGAGAGGTATGATATCCTTGCAGGAAGCGGTTTTTAAACACAGCGTTAAACCTTGACTATATAGCATAATATTATCAGTCTTTCCACTATGCCTGTAAAGCCAGTTTATAAGTAGGGAGTGAACATGTTCAAGGTTGTAACTGAAGATAAATTGTAAATTGGCGTATTTCTGTCATAAAAGAATAATAGATTTTGATGAATCTTTTTGCTGAAAATCCATAATTCTATATGTTATGTTAAATTCATATATGTGTGTATATATATATGTGTGTGTGTATACAGTATGTATGTATGTGTATGTATATATATATCAAAATCATAATCGTATCTTTCAGTCTAACTACTTTTCCCAAAATCATTTGAACAAATAGATGAGCATTCAGCCAAAACTGGTCTTCAATGGGGCAAGGCCAAATCTTGTGCACCAGTGGTGGCATTCAGCCAGTTCTGATAGGTTCGGGAGAACCGGTAGCAATAATTTTGGTTGGATTGGAGAACCAGCAAATACCACCTCTGATTGGCCGGTTGCATAGCCACGCCCACCAAGCCACGCCCACCGAACCGGTAGTAAAATAATTTGAATCCCACCACTGTTGTGCACCCAATCATTTTAAAATTCCAGCATACCTTTTTTGTTTTGTATTTGTTAAACTAATATTTTAAAGAGATTTAATAATAATCTTACTTTTTATTTCAGTGTCGTATCTCTGCGATATTCTTTAACTGTCTATTTTTAAAAACCTGCAGATTTAGAATTGTCTAACTTTGCACTTCTGAGCTGATAAGAATTTGGAGGCTTTGGATGTGTTTGGCTCGCATGGTGAAATCAGGACAAGTTTTAGCAGAATATACTGCTATTCCACATTTCAGTTGCAATTCCTCTTGCGACAACTCAAATGGTTTAATAGCTTGATTGGCATTTAGTTGTTCAGAAGTATTAATACCTCTATTAGCCCATAATTAAAGCAGCTTTTAATGCTGGAAATAGAACTGTGGCTAAAAATGGAGCAGAGCCTCTCCCACAATATCAAGTGGGATCACATAATCCTCGCTGAAGCTCTTATATGATAACAAAAAAAAAACCACCAAACAAGGAGGCCGTCTTAGTAACATAGCCGTCAACTTGAAATACCTGAATTGACTTTTGTCCTTTCTTATAACTTCATGGATTACATTTTTCCCATGGGTGTTCTGCAAGTGAGACTAACTTCAGAAATGATTTGCATGCAGAAGTCCCATGATCAGTTTCTTCCAGCTGAAGTATTTTCAGCTGAACTGGAAGAACTTTTTACGACCCTCCCTGGACAGCCATGAAAAGTTGTAATTCACAATACTAGGCTAGATAGGACTATCATCATCTAACTTAGTTTAAGGCTTTGGGATACATTCATATGCTTGTTGATGTTTTTCACCAAGATAGCTGAAGGGAGCCATCAAAAGTGGCTTCTTTTTCAACGTACAGTTAGGATATTCATCTCTTCAAATTAACCTGCTGCGTATATATTAAAAAACCTGGGAGATTTAGAAATTATCTTTACAAAGAGAGCAACCAGGAGTCCATAACTTTCTTTTTCATTGTTGTTCCAAAATTCATCAAAACAGAAATTACATTTTTTTTTTAAAAAAATGTATCTTTAAAAAACTGCTTGAGCAGATTGGCTCTTTAAATCTGTCTTGCTTTATTGTCATTAGCCTCGCTGTCACCTTATTTATATCTTGGCATTATTGCCATATTTTTCTCTTCCCTCTTTATTTTCTCTTTCCTTCTTTCCCCCCCCCTTTTTTTCTGAGTGTATTAGGCACCTTTTCGTGCCTAGAAAAATTTTCATGCTAGAGCCCAGAGCTGCTAGCAAGCAAGTCTTATGGCAGTGTCAGAAAACTGAAGTCACAAGGCCAGACTACAAAGTGAAATACCACAGATCTATAAACAATGTTCCACATTAATGTGAAATTTTCGGGTTTTGGGTATACCCCACAGCAGTTGAGGGCTCTCTTTTAGAACTAAGATGAGTTTCCTGGAAACCAACCCTTCCTTCAGAGAGATCATGGAGAAATCTTGTCAGATTATCTCTACCTTCATTTTTCCAATTTAGCCCAATTTACATGTCCACGCAGACACTATGAATTCTTCAGGCTTACTCACAGTTAAGTGTGTATATAATGACAGCTTAAAGTAGCTTGAAAACTGGCATCTAAAAAGATGGATACATATCATAACTGGCTTTAAAAAGTTACTTGGGAAGGTGAGCAACCATCTCTTATTGCTTTAAAGTACTTCTTGCTTAGACCTGTTTGTCTGGAAATTTTTGGCACGGGTTTTCCAAGTCCAAGTTGTTGCAACTCTTCTACTGTATTTGGCCCGAAGGCTTTATAAATGCTATGCAAAGGCTTTCGGGTTGTTGGATGAACGATCATAATAAAGCACAAGACTTGTAAGTGGGAGCTGGGCTCCTCTTGTTTGGAAAAGCTGTTCCAGCCTCGTGCTGCTGTCCTAATTGTTGATCATCAGTTGGTGTTGGATTTTATCTTCCATTCCAGATTTAGAGTTACGTTTTTTTTTCATAAAGCATGTGTTTTCTAACTGCACTTTTTTGATTCATAAAGTTCACTTTATAATTGTTTGATTTAATGGATAGAACGTTGTCAGCACAGCTGGTGCAACAGGGCAATGAGGCACTCTGTGTAGGAATAAGTTTATCGGATTATATGTGTATAGTGTATTTAGAAATGCTAACCAGGAGAGCAACAGCAAAGGATTTAGTAGCTCCAGATTTCTATGAAAATGTATGTTTTCCCTGTTGGTGACACTTCAATGCAGGCTGGTGCTTCAAGACTTGACAATATTGTTGCATTAACTTCCACACCTTTCACCTTTTGGGGCTACTTGGGTGAATTAACATTATAATTGATGTCCTCCCAAGTGGCTGTTTCATTCTTACTGATTTTTCCTCTTTCAGGTGCAGATAGCATTATTGAAAAGGCATCACACTCCGGGATGATCAATCCAAGCCGTCAGTGGCAGGTCTTGAAGCAAAATTCTGGCGTAGCTCATTTTGAATACCAGATCCGGGTCACCTGTGATGAACACTACTATGGTTTTGGGTGCAACAAACTTTGTCGACCAAGAGATGACTTCTTTGGACACTATACTTGTGATCAGAATGGCAATAAAACCTGCTTGGAAGGCTGGATGGGACCAGACTGTAACAAAGGTTTGTTAATACCCAAGTCCTGTTTCTTGTATATCCTCCACTCCCAAATTCTAGAGCCATGATGGCGAACCTATGGCACACATGCCAGAGGTGGCACGCAGTCGTCCCCCCAGCTCAGCTCCACCGTGCCTGTGTGCGTGCCTCCTGCTGGCCAGCTGGTCTTTGGGTCTCTGCTGTGCATGCGTGGGGGGGCAGGGCACATGTGGGGGGCACGCACACATGCGTGGGGGGCGGGGTACATGCACGGGAGTTTGGGATGCATGCACGGGGAATGTGCGCACATTACATTTTGGGGGTTTGCACACGCGCTTCGGGCACTTGGTGTCGAAAAGGGTAGCCATCGCTGTTCTAGAGGCCAAAAAGGTTACCTTTTTAGGCCAACTAAACATCTGCTCAGAAAAGTGGATTTTGCTGTAACTTGGGCAAAATTAGAATATAGTTTTATTTAAAAATATTTTAGGCTGACCTTTTTGAGTCCAAAATTTAAGTGGCTTACAGGATCAGAACAAATGAAAGTCAGCAAAGTCATGAAATATAATTACTATGGAAATAATAAAAGGGACATTAGACCCATTAATGTAAAGGGCAGCTGCATCAAGTCATCTACAGGAGTGGCTATGTTTTGGGAAATACCAAATTAAGGCAATTAAAACAACAAAAAGCTCTGAAAGAATATCCCTAAAATAGAGGAATAGGCAATTAAATGACCATTGTAGTGTACTCTTAACAGAAAAAGTTCTAGTTTCACATGTGTGCTAATGGAGAGAATCAATAATGACTGAGTATGGAGAATGATACAGATGTGGTCAAGAGGGTTCTATGAAGCAACCAGGTTTTTTTTTTTTTAAATTGCTGTGAATAAAGGCAAATTCCATGCTGGGAAACATGGAGGAATGAACAGATACTGTAATTAAGTTACCAGATCTATAATGGTTTTATGGGGAGGCTACCTTTGAATGTTGTATGCAGTTTAGTTTCGCTCAGGATATTTAGAGAGTAACCATAATGAACAAAGGAAACTGGTCTAGTAGGAAAGGTAAAATATTTGGGGTTCTTTTGCTCAGAAAAGGGTAAGCAAAAGAGACACAAGTGTTATAAAATTATGTAGGATATGGAGAAAACAAAATTTATAAAATTTTAAAACTATGTAGGATGTATAGAGAAAAATAAATAAATGGAGAAATTGTCTTCCTCTGTTATAATCCAAGAAATTAATTAATTAATTAATTAAGTAAATTTTTGGCCGCCCAACTCCCAAAGGACTCTGGGCGGCTTACAACAACCAAAACAACAATAATCACGTGTAAAAATTGAAAGTAAACCGAAAGTTACATTTAAAAATACAACCTCTAAATTAAGGTTAGCTGACGAAATTGAATGGTGAACAAATCAAAACGGATAAGAGAAGTACTATAGGATCCAGTCTGGGTTGGAGGAGGGCCCCAGCACAAGTTTGAAAACTCAGAAGACAAAAACCGTAACCGACCCAGATTGGATCCTGCAACATTATCCTGGGACATTGTATATTCGCCTTCATTCTAAAAAAGAAGTACTGCTTCATACAAGATGCAGATAAACAGAACAAGTTGCTTCTGCAAGCTGTAATGATGATACCAGTTTAACTTGTTTGAAAAGCGGATTAAATCAGTAAATGAAATGTCCTTGCCCACGGTGCAGTTGGCAAAATGCAACTATCACATGAACCAGCCTCTTTCACCTACTGATACAGCCATCCTTGAACAGTTAACGTTCCCTACCAGTAAAGGTTCTAAAAGGATTTGAGCAACATAAAGGCTGTGTTACAGCAATCCAACTTGGACACCACTAGCGCATGAATAACTGACTTCTCCAGGGAGAGCTGCAGCTGGCAAAACAAAACAAAACAAAACTCCTTAAACATTGCTGCCTAAGCTTTCTCAGCTAGTGATATATCCAGGAGACCTCCCAAGCTGTGTTTGTAGTTAGTTTAATAATCCATGATTATTTTGTGAGTTGTGACTTCCATTCAGTACCTCATATGACTTGGTCTAACGTGGCCTCTTGGAGGTAGTACTATGGTTGCAGATCCTCACTTAATAAAGGCCATTAGGCCAATTCCCCTGCCCACCTGGCTTGTATGTGTGAGTGAGTGAATGAGAAAGAGTGATTGTGGTGTTTTTTGGGATACTTTCTTTAAAAAATTATATACGTATTGAGCTGCAAAACAAAACTTGAGCTTCTTTATAGCCAAGAATGAATCTGAGGCCTAATAGGCCTCATAATTTTATTTTCAGAAATTAAAAATAGTTTTTCTCCCTTTCTGGAAGAAGGACAGTAGTAAATGGGGGGTTCTGTTAAAGTGGGGTTTTAACTGGTATCAAGGAGGATCATAATTAGGGATTATATCCTCTATGTCAGCCATTCTGTGGATGGATGAGCCCCATCCCAGCAGCCATCTTCTAGCAAGCACCCACAGGATGTCCTCAACATTCCAGACAGAGGTGACCACCAGTCCCCAAAGCCTGGGGTCCCCTAAACAATACTGTTCTGCATGAAGGTGTCATGAATTGTAACCAAATGTGTCCTCTGTTTAAAAAGCATCTATAAGGACTATATCTCAATTGCACAGTGTTCAATTTCGTACAGCACGGTATCAGGTTTAAGCCCTCAGATTTCCAAAACAGAGGAGCAGATAGCAGAGTGATAAGGAAAGATTGCTACCTGAGCTCCTGCTACTAACCAGAACAGAAGTTGATTTTGGGGTATCAATGTAAGAATGTTTTTGCCCTTGAGAACTTCCATCAGTTGGCCTCCTCTTCTCTAATTTTACTTTTTAAGAAATCCTTATGATAAGTTTTTTGAGGCCTACACTTGTTGCAAATCAGATAGAGTGGATTTGCAGTTGGACAGGGACTCCCTCTGTGCTGAGACCTCTGATAAAAATGGCCTGTACCCTGATACCTGCAGCTGCCATTTAAGCTTGGCAAATGCGTCCAGGTGGCTCCCGCTAGAAGGCCTTTGGAGACCACATTGCTGCACACGTCCCAAGAAGAATGTGGATTGTCTCTGAATGTCTAAGATAGTGACCTGACCATGCCTTCTTGCTTTTTGGGCTAGCCCACCTCTGGCATGCACCCCTTTCCTGAAAGTTAGATACAATTTTGCTTGCTTTGAAAACAATCCCATTGAATCTGCTACATCTCCCATTCTTACCCACAAATAAGCATTTAAAAAAAAAAAACCCAGATCCCTTTGTTAATGCTAAGAAAGCAAGTGAAAGATCCTTGGTTGCTTTTCTATTGTGTTGGCTGTGGTGCTATCAGTGCACTGCGAATCATCAAACCTTTCACTGTCGGAGTGGGTGAAAGGTGCTTTTATGCAAATGATGTTGCAGCTATAATATGTGGGTGCATTAAATGTATAGACTAAGTTGAGAGACAGAAAATGCTGCAGGCCAGTAAAATCTTTAGAACTCTCAACATGGGGCTCGTGTAATTTTGTTAATGAAGCTTTCACCAAGCAGTTGGGACCCCTTCTTTGTAGGTTGTTGGCGCAAAGCCTCTCAGTTTCTTTTATAGAAGGCTTCGTTCACGGGGCTCACTGCAGTGCTGACTAGGCTATTGAAAACTTTCCAGGGGATTCAAGGTGCAAGAAATGTTCCCCTTCATTTCTCCTTTTGCCTTCCTTTTTAATTTTCTCCCATTTTTCTCTTTTCAGCAATCTGTCGTCAGGGTTGCAACCCCAGACATGGTTCTTGTAAAAAACCCGGTGAATGCAGGTAAAAAGCGAAGATATCTTTTCTTCCTTATATGATTCAGAATTGTTGTAAAAGTAAAAAGAAAAAAGAAAGAAAAAAAAGCAGGAGTTAACATTAGGGCAGTCTTGATGTTTAATTTCAAAGCAAATATTCTCGACCCCAGGGCTCGGGAACGAAAACAATGTTTTGGGGAGATGCCTTGGAAAAGCCTGTTGCATGTAAACGTATTTCTTTTTGGGGCTGGAGGCAGGAAGTCAAACAGATTGTGAACCTTCTATACTGAATGGCGGCTAAACTCTCGGCCCAACGTTAGTGTGTAATCTGTTTACTTACTTCTAGTAAGTGTAATTATATGACTGGTTTTAGCTTTCGCCATCTCCTACTCTCTCCCCTCCTCCTCTCCCTCAACATTTCCCATCAGTAGGCACAAGCTGAGCATTCTTGAGATGGGATTAATGCCTCCTCCTTCGGTCCTCTGCTCTTGGGAGCCAGACTTCAGAGTGATGAGAGGTTAATAGCTTGGATGGAATCTTGTCCGTCCGTAGATCTTCTTGATGAGGCAGAGGGCTGCTATGATTCTTTGATGTCTCCTTTCTTTTCTGGCAAGCAGACAAGGTTGGGGTGAGTGGTGGGTAGGGAGAACAGCTCTCATGTAGCCAGGCTCAGAAAGCCAAGAATTGTGATTATGTTGCATCCTTGAATTGGGTTTGGATTAAGGTAAGGCTGGCGAGCATTATTGGGGTAAGGAACCTTTGCTTTGTAATGCTTCCTTTCTTTCTGGAGTAATTGCTGCCTGTGTTTCAGGCGCAGGAAAGGGAGCTCCTGAGACTGGCAGGCAGGGGCCTTCCAGAAGCTGGCTGTGCAGTCAGACATATTGTGGGGTTTTTGGTTTCTTCCCTAGTCTGACTTCGAGACTCGGTCACCGAAGCCAGAAGCATTTGGGGAGGTCAGGAAAATCTCTGGCCTCAGGGAACCGCTTGAGGTTTGGAGGTTTGCAAGTCTGAATCCAAAGGATAGGTTTATATTCCAAAAAGCGGTGGCAAGCACAGTGAAAAGGGGGTCAACCAGACCTCGTCCTTCCCGTTCCACTGGCAAGCATTGTGATCAATCATCCCCAGGCCTGCCCAATCACATCACCCCAAACCAAGACACTCCTTCCTCTTTTCTTACTCTCAAAGCCAATCAACTCCCTGCTTTTCTCTCCCTGGAAACAGCTCCCACCCCATTTACGTCCTCTTGAAAGTCAAGTTTTTCCGAAGAGGAGTGGGCCACTGCCAATAACTTTATAAGCACTTCCTTGCCTCTCTGTGGAAAAAAAGCACTATTACTTGTAGCGGTGAGGGGGGAAAAACACAATGTCTGGCAGCTTTGATCCGCGTCTGCCTGGAGAAAATCCTGAAAAGGGAAAGGAATACACAGGTAGTCCTCGACTTACAACAGTTCATTTAATGACCATTCAAAGTTACAACATTACTGGAAAAAAGTGACTTATGACCATTTTTCACACTTACAACCATTTCAGCATCCCCATGGGTCAATTTCATCAAAATTTGGATGCTGACTCATATTTATGATGGTTCCGGTGTCCTGGAATCATGTGATCAACTTTTGCAACCTTCTGACAAGCAAAATCAATGGGGAAGCCAGATTCACTGAACAGCCGTGTTACTAACAGCTGCAGTGATTGATTCACTTAACAACTGTAGCAAAAGAAGTAAAATAGGGCAAAATTCACTTAACAAATGTTTTGCTTGGCAACAGAAATGTTGTGCTTGGTTGTGCTCGTAGGTCGAGGACTACCTGTCAGCAGGGCTGCCAATCGGTCAGGCAGGGAGGGCCCTTGTGCAGTACACAACATTCATTCAGCATCAGTAAAAGACTTCACTCCTTCAAGGCCCTTGCTCCATGTTAGAAGTGGCTTCCTTGTAGCTGCCACAGTATTTGCAAAAGAGAGGAGTCTGTCTGGAACAGGGCGACCCTAGCGTGGCTGCTCCCCTGAGGGCCTTCTCATTTTCAGAAATGGAATATGATTGTGTTGGGAAGAGAAATGTTAACTATGAATCAGAATCAGAATAGAGCTGGAAGGGACCTTGGAGGTCTTCTAGCCCAGCCCCCTGCTCAAGCAGGGGATCCTATACCAGGGGTCTGCAACCTGTGGCTCTGGAGCCACATGCGGCTCTTTCAGCCCTCTGCTGAGGCTCCCTGTCGGCTGATCCCACCACTGGCTGGCCCCGTCCCTCCCCTGCTCGCCTGGCCTAAGAAGGCAAGGGTGATGGCTGGGGTTAGAGATTCGCTCCATATTCCAGAGCAGGAGGTGACTGGGTGAGAGTGAGCGACGTGGAATTGTTGAATTATTGGCTCCCGGTGTTTTCTTTTCTGTGGGAAAGGGGCTCTTTGAGTGTTTAAGGTTGCACACCTCTGTCCTATACCATTTCGGACAAGTGACTGTCCAGTCTCTTCTTAAAAACCTCCAGTGATGAAGCAGCCACAACGACTGAAGGCAGCGAGCTCGAGTGTGCCCTTCCCCTTTCAGCCATCAGAGCTTTCATGTGAGACCCCTTCCACGGAAAGGTGGTCCCTCTCCCAGGGCTGCCTGGAATGGAGGGAGCTGGGGGCAGGTAGGCCCTATCCCATTGTGGAGACATTGCTGAACAGCAGGTGTGCCTGCTTTTCAAAAGGCAAGGAGTGAATGGGCCCTTTTACACGAAAAAGAGGATCAAAATCAATCCAAGGGCCCCTAGCAGAATTATCCCGAAGAGAAAAGCGGTGATGAGATTCTTGCTCTCTGACTGTCTCTCCGTGCAGACTCGCCCTCAGTCCGCCTGTCGTATTTCTTTGCCCTATTTTGGTTGGGCTGGATCCCAAGAGATGCACAAGCCAAAGCAGCAAAAGATTTGTGCTTCTGTCATCCAGCTGAATGTGCCTTAAAGGGTTTGCCTGCATTCCTTGCTAGCCAGAACAACAGGCTTTGTTTCCAGAGTTCAAGCCTTCCTGTGCCTCTCGCCTCCCACTTGCTGCCCAGACATGCATTATTGCCCTTATTTACTTAAGGTGCAACTTTCCCACACTTCTTTTTTTGATATATATATAATATATATAGTACTTCCAGCAGCAGAGCTGCCCTTCCTGATACCCCAGCCTCAATTATCTTCTTGGACTCGGGGAAACCAAACTCTATATGGTGTGTTTTTTTTCCCCCACTGAGTTGAGATGAGTCATCGTCTGCTATGTTACAGATGCAGCCGTTTAAAAATAAAACCCCAGCCAAAGCTGCTTTTAAGACCTAAACACACACAAAAAAAATGTATAGAAGTTTCTCTCGTTCTCACTTGTAGTGATGTGGAGCCAGAAAAAGAAAAAGACCTGATTAAGATGAAACGGGCCCATTTTGTAAGCCAGGCTCTATTTTTGAAGCATACAATGGCTGGATGTACGTTAATGTGGAAAGGCCTAATAAATTCCTCTGCTAAAATTAGCCTGGCTTCAGTTTGGCTTGTTTTTTTGGAACTGAACTATCAAGATGGGCCTTGCCTAGCATTAAAAATAAAGTTAGACTTTTGGAGGCTGGTTTTTATTATTATTACTATTATTAAATGCTGCTCTGTGTGCTGCAAGAGGCTGTTGGCACTTAACTACAGTGGCCTGTTCTGGAAGTCCCTCTTCCCCAACATCACGTTCTCCTTTCCAGCACTGGCTGCCAGTGATGAGGGCCTGCAGTCCAAGATTTTAGGCTGCTTTTTGTGAGGGGCAGGAGAGAAGCTGCTATAAAGCTTTTGTTCCACGCAAGGATTGAAATCTGTCTTTTGTCCTTCTGGGCCTTCTTTATTCAAAGGGGAACTTCTATTTCCTCTGCTCTGCTGCTCCCAGAGAAGATCCCACAGTCAGGACTTGAAATACCTGTTGTTTTCAATCTCTCAGTGGCATCAAGGCATCGCTCTCTCTTTCTCAAAGCTGCTGCTGCTGTAAAAAAAAAAAAAAGAGATAATAATTAGGGGGAGTGGCTTTCCATTTGAGTTTTTTTTTTTAAGAAGAATTGAAGCATGTTATTTGCGCTAAGTGATCAGCTCCCCAATCATATCCCTGTCATTTTTTTTTCACAAGGCTGCATGGCAGGGTATTGCTTTGAAAATGAAATGAAAAAGATTTGTTTTGGAAAGTTAAGTCCGGTGGAGTTGAGTAATTGCAGTTGATTGTTTCTCCCCAGATATTGGATATGAAATGCCTTTTTTTGTTCCCTCACAATTTCACACTTGCAAATTTTTCATTTTCCACCACAGATAGTACATTTTATTTATTTATTTAAAAAAATTGGCAGTGCACAAGGGCGGGAACACGGGGGAGACTGGATATTTGGATAATAAATTATTTTCCCCAGATTTTATTGTTACATCAACTTGTGTTGTAGTATGTGTTTGTTTGTTTTAAACTTACATACACCATTGAGCCAAAGTTTTAAATAAAACCATCATAGAACTGGGGTCCCTTGACTGAGCTATGTTTGGGGCAGCTATATCAACCCCACCTCCACCCCCGCCCCCTTCCTTTCATGTTGTGAATGGAAATATCAATTATTAAATGGATATATTGCTTTAGAACTCCTGTTGTTATCTGTCTTAAAGTGGCTTCCTTCTCCTCCTGTCAGCCTGTGACTCCTAGTAACTGCATAGTGCATACCCCCAAACAGTGGTACATCTATGAGCAGAGCTGTGAGCAAAGGGAAACCTAGTTAGCTAGCTTGCTTCATCCTGCTGGGCTGTTTGCCTTTCTGCTGAAATGCCCCTAACCCCTTGTATTCATGAGGGTCTTTGGATAATTGTCGCTCCTCCTGACTCATTCTTTTCTCTTTTCACCCTGGTCCCTTTCTCTAATCCATTTGTCAAGGCCCCGAGATTGATCTCTTGTGTCCACCCACCCACTCTCCCTCCTGCGTTTGTGCGAGCTTCAGAATAGCATAGAGTCCTGTCTTCAATGGCTCCACACTGAGCCTCCCAGAACAGTTATTCTTTTGTACAAAAGGCTGCCTTTAGAGACCTTGGTTAAAACTGTTTGTTTACAAGAAGCCTCAGAATAAGTCTCGGAAAGAATGCTGCCTTCAAAAAAAAAAAACCAGGAAAGCAAAACTTGGACTTTCCAGGCGCTGGTCCTTTTATTTCCTTTCGGGATATAATTCCAAGCTCTCTTTCTTTGAAGGTGTCAGTATGGATGGCAAGGCCAGTACTGCGATAAATGCATTCCACACCCGGGCTGTGTCCATGGCACTTGCAACGAACCGTGGCAATGTCTCTGTGAAACCAACTGGGGTGGCCAATTCTGCAATAAAGGTAAGCTGAATCTAGGAGGAGTTTGTGAGGGGGGTTTGAAACGCAGATAAGTATCATGGAGGTTGGGACAGTAGGTAGAAAGTGCATTTTGGCCCTGCTGGCTTTGCTTCCGTATTCTGCTTATGAGCTTGCAGCCATCTGGTTGCCTTGGAGAATATCATGGCAGAGGACACAGAACATCTGTTTTGAAATACCTTATTCATTCTTTGGCTCCTGTTTATCCCTTGCAGATCTCAACTACTGTGGGACTCACCCACCTTGTTTGAACGGAGGGACCTGTAGCAACACAGGCCCTGACAAATACCAGTGTTCCTGCCCTGAAGGCTATTCGGGACAAAACTGTGAAATTGGTAAGAAATTCTCCGGGGGCTACTATGTTGTATTCAAGCAGCCTGGCTGCACCCCTAGGGATTATCTGGGCAGTACGAGAAATGGGGAGAGAATACAAAATTATATTTCAGTGCATATTAGGGAAACAATGGTTCTTCGGAACTTTGGACTCCAACTTTCATGGAGCTAATGGCAAGGATAATGGGACCTGAAGTCCAAAAGAGCTGGAGAAATACCATATGGCTTCCAGTCTTGAGGAAGTCAGCCCCAACCATTACTTTCATGCATTGATTAAAGGCTAATTCCCATTAACAAGAATTTTCTGGTCATATTGTTATAGATGGATGCACCAATTAAAATATAAATACAACACTGAAGTATTAATGTAGTACTAGTATAGTAGTGAAATACTAGTATAGTACTGGCACTGAAGATGTTACCTATGTCAGCGTTCCAAAGAAACTTCCCCATTTCCATTCAGCACTCAGGGACAAAGTTCATCCAAGTAAGAATTTATTTAGAGAAGTCATGTTGGCACATCTGGGAAAACCC
>JANHJO010009009.1:188720-200436 GCA_032468235.1 Pseudoxyrhopus heterurus | reverse complement strand
GGTCAGGTCCATGGTTGCCATGGAGGCCATGAACTCCTGGGCCGCATCTGAGGATTCACCCAAGGAAGGCAGGTTGAGGTTGGGGAAGGTTGGCATGAGGCCCTGTCATTCAAGGAAGCAGCAGCCCCACTTGTTGAAGCACTAATGGTAAACCCTAATTGCCTTCCAGATTTCTTGGTTCCGTTACTCAGCTCCATTTTAACTGTGGCTTGGATCTGTTGCCTGGTCACTGCCTTTTACTGGTGCATCAGGAAGCGGCGAAAGCAGAGCACTCACACACACACCGCCTCGGAAGACAACACCACCAACAACGTGCGGGAGCAACTGAACCAGATCAAGAACCCCATAGAGAAACATGGGGCCAACGCGGTGCCGATCAAAGACTATGAGAACAAGAACTCCAAAATTGCCAAAATAAGGACACACAATTCAGAGGTGGAAGAAGACGACATGGACAAGCACCAGCAGAAAACCCGATTTGCCAAGCAGGCAACCTACACGCTAGTAGACAGAGATGAAAAGCCGCCCAACGGCACGCCTACAAAACACCCAAATTGGACAAACAAACAAGACAACCGGGACTTGGAAAGCGCACAAAGTCTAAACCGAATGGAATATATTGTATAGTAGACAGCAGGTGCTGCTGTGCAGGGCCTTCACCTATCAATCTAAGGCAACTCGGAGCTTGTAGTTCTTAAAAACGGTTGTGTAATATTTTGAGTCTAAGGCTATTATTTGCTTAATATCCCTGTGTT
Source organism: Pseudoxyrhopus heterurus (assembly GCA_032468235.1). Lineage (NCBI taxonomy): Eukaryota > Metazoa > Chordata > Lepidosauria > Squamata > Pseudoxyrhopus > Pseudoxyrhopus heterurus. Next base: position 199,681 of record JANHJO010009009.1, on the reverse strand, counting down.
AATTTAAAAGTTTTGACAAGCTGGCTTACACTGGCAGTGATAGTTGCTGTGGTTGGCTAGATTACCAAGTGCTGCATTTCACATCTATGCAAAACTAGTCAAAAAGTGCCCCCTCTCTCAACTCAGCCGCAGCCCGATGCATCCCAGAAAGGCTTCATAAGGAATCACTAGGATTTTATTTCGCTTTTCTTTTCTTTTTTTTCCCTGGAGCGGGAAAGAAAGATACACATATTGTTGGGTCTGGTTTTTGTTTTTGTTTTTTCCCCTTCCTTCTCTCTCGAGACGTCGCAATCTGTAGTCTTAGAACAAAAAAAAAAAATACGTTTTATTTATTTATTGAATTAGAGTTCTTTTGTATATTGGTTTTATGTTGACATGGAACTAGTTCTGTATTTGAAAGTGCCTTTGCAGCTCAGAACCACAGCAACTATCGGGGGGAAAAAAAGTTTATTATTTATTTTTTTATTGTAATTTTTTTTGTTTCTGTTTTTGTTTTTGTTTGGGGGAAGGGAGGGACCAGGAAGATTCATGTCAGCAGTTGCTGGTAAAAAAAATAATAATGAAGAATTGAGAGGAAAATGTGTCAAAAGTAGAAGTTTGTATAGTTATGTAAATAATTCTTTTTTTATTAATCACTGTGTATATTTGATTTATTAACTTAATAATCAAGAGCCTTAAATATCATTCCTTTTTTTATTTATATGTATGTGTTTAGAGCTGAAGGTTTTTCATAGCATTGTATGCTTATGGCTTCTTTACTTTTTTACCTTTTTTTTTCATTGTTACATGTTGCCTACATGCCAAAATTTAAATGTTCTCAATTTTGTTTTGTCTTATTTTTAATTTTTAAGAATAGGAAGGGCTTTCTAGCCTTCGATGCTGACTTTTTTTTTTGTATGATGTCAAATGTGTTTCTTTTATTCCTTTGGAAACATCTTCCATAGTATCACATTCATATTTTTTTTTGTAAAATACCAGCCAAGGCAGTTAGATCTAGTTTTTTTCTCTCTCTCTCTCTCTTTTCTGGCTGCTTTAAAGATGGGGTGGGAGGGAAGGAAAGGTTGACTGGCAGATCACCTGCTTCAGAGCAGCTTAAGGGAACACAAAGGAGCTATAACTTCTGTAGATGAAATGTGAGAGTTGTGAGTGGTTGCATGTAATTAAAAAAAAAAATACTGAATTAGTGTGTGAAGTTGGAAGCACCAAAATCTTACTTTGTAAACTCTTGATTTCCCTCCCCCCACCAAAAATAGTATAAAACTGAACCACCTGTAGATTTGATTTTTTTTTTTGTAATCTACTGTATGTAGAAAGTATTCTGATAAGCTAGCGTTGAATACTTGAACAGTAGAATGTCCAGTAAGATCACTGTGTAAAGTTGCATAGGTTCCACTGCCCGCCTTAAATAAGGAAATCAAAGTGCTATTACAAAAGTTGGATGATCAAATAATAATTAAAAAAAAAAGGATTCAAACATTGACCACTTGGATCACAGAGATAACTTGTATGATAATACTAGTGTTACATGAACATGAAAATACATCTCTCGATATGTTATTCCTGGCAATAAACCTTGAAAAATATTTATTAAATTTTTTTTTTTGTATAAAACTGTGAAAAATGAGCTTCATTGAGCTGCTGACTTCAGTGTCTGGCAAAGATATTTTTCATAGCATTAGCATCAACAAGACCCTTTCCCAACTCAATGCCATCTATGTGTTGGAATGCAACTCAAAAATTGGCCAGGTTGATGCTACCTACGGAGTAGAACCTAAAAGGGTATAGACCCATCAATGAGCCAAGGTGGCATTTGTGTCTCCACAGATACACAATCCAACTATGTCTTCACTAGGTACATGTAATTGCACTAGATCCCAGCTTCCTTTGTTGGAAGAAACTGGGGACTCAATTGGTCATGTGCACCCACTGCCACTGTTGTGGGAATGGGGAGTGGTCATTTCACTACAGTCCTATCTGAAAATTGTAATTTAGCGTAATTAGGGTTCAACCGATTAGGAAGGATTGTCCTCCAATCTCACAGAGCTGAACAATAAAATGTAAGGCTGCACAATGGTGTGTTCTCTTCGTTCATGAGTTTTTATGATGGTGCAACTCGCATATGAGATTTGGCTGGGTTCAGACAGCATATGAAGCCATAATATGGTGTGTTTGCTTTTGCGTGTTATGTGAACCTAGCAAATTATCATTTATTAAATCATGATTAAGCAAATTATAACTTAATGTGATTTGTGAATTCCAATAAGTGGATTTATGCCGTCTGCCTTATACCAGGTTTCAGCAATTTTGTGTGTTAATCTGGTTGATACATGGATTAGTTCATCTCAAGCCAGCGGGACTAACCCCTGGGGCGTATTAAATGTCTGTTTTTCTCAACATGAACTTTCCAAGTTTCTTCTGTATGTTCCCTGACTGCTACCATCAGTCTTGGACCGAAGACCCAAGAATGGCCATATTTTCCTAACGTTTGGCCCAACTCCTTTCAACTTGATGATTCGGAGATTTCTTCCATCATGGAGCTCATGGTGGGACAGGCAGGATATCTGAGCTGTGACTGGACCTATTTGGCTTAAATGAGTCTTGACGCGTTCCCGTTGAACGATTCAATAAGAGAGTATGTGTGTTGCTTTTATCAATGCTTTTTGTGAGTTGCACTGGGCTTGCAACTCCAGCCTTTGTGGAGGTGGAGCTAACAGTTTGCCTCCCAGGACACTAGGGCAAGAAAGGGGTTGGCAGGGGAGGAACTGATAAAACACAAGATGTTGATTTCTATTGGACTACAAAGAGAAGATGGCTGGTTTCCCTGCCTCGTCTATCAAACAAGACCAGCTGTGGTTACTAAAAGCTGATGTAGTTCTAAACAACTAAAAAGGTTGTTCAAACTCCCAACAAAGTTAAGCCATGTTGAAAAGAACGCCTGAAGCCAAGAGGGCTGTTTATGAGATAAACAAGAAGCCTGCCCTGCGTTGCAAAACAACTTAGGCAAGAGCAATTTTAATTTCCCCATGAGCAAATCCTTTGAACTCGGTATTTTCTGATTATTGCTTGCTACTACATACCTAAACCAACCACCATTATCTTTACTTCTTAGCGTTACAGGATTAGGTGTTGATAAAAATCAGCCAAGAGATCCGTCTTCTCCAACCTGGCACTTCCCATATAGACTGGAGTTACAACTTCCAGGATTCCCAATTAACACACCTGAAGAGTGCCAGCTAGTGGAAAGCTAAGAGGTCATGATAATTCAATGGTGAAAAATCTCTTTCTATGAAATCTATCTCTCTTTTTCAGTGAATATTGAAGCCATGATTTGTGATCCTGCCAGGTGCATTCCACCCTATGTCACTCACGCAAAGTGGATTAGCTTGGTGAACAAGGTCTCCTACCTGTGGAAGGGGGCTTCTACACGGTGGAAGAGGCCTTCTACTAGTAGCTCATCTACGCTGGAGGCTTGTGCCTTTGCACGATTGGACATCTTTCTCCCCTGCCACTTCACATGGATTCCCTGAGCAAAAACAGGAATGCTACAGGCCCCGGGGCATATCCTTTTCTCCATCAAAATGGGTATTGATGGTAGACATGCCACGGAGGAGAACCATTTGGCTGACTTTTCCCAATCCATTGTCTTCTAGCCATGCTGGGACTATGAATTAGAATTCTTGAAGCAGAAGGTCCAGCACTTTGTAGAGGGAGCAGCACATCAGGGCAGAATGAATTTTAACCTTTGGAAAGACATTGGAGACAGGATGATGGATCTCCTCCGTTGTTTGTAGTTTGAGGCACAAAACTACCAAATCACTGCAATTAATCATCATGAAGATCCACTAAGAATGGGAAATTTTTCAACCACCCCATAGCCTTTGGCCGGGGGGAGAGTGGTGGATAAAGTTCCTGGGTTAGATACCTCCAGCAACTTTTTGCATGATGCCTTTTTCTGATAAAACTTCGGTGTGTCTTTTTTTTTTTTAACCTTGAGTCACAATCCTTTGAAGTACAGGCTCGTACAAAACAATGTTTTGATGGTGACCTACCAAGGGACATGGGAAGTCCTCAGGATAAAGTGAAGACACGTTTGTGGATAAGGAAGGAACAGCACATTATCCTTGCCTGGAGATGATGCTGTATCTCATTGATGGATTTCCTAGTCAGGGGTGGACACACTTGCATTCTGACCGCAAGGAAATAAGGAAGATGCAGCAGTTAAGACCAGAAATAGCAGCTTAAGGTTATATGTGTCATATTTCATTAGAACAGGTCCCTGTTGCAATGCAGCTCAACTGGGTTGCTACTACCATATCTTTCTTAGTTGCTGCTCCAGCTTCATGATGTAAAGAAATGTGTCGGGAGTCAAACAGGAACCATTTTTATTGCAGATTTATTTCTCTTTGCCCCAAAGACAGCAAGCTTCCTGATGGATTAAGGATTCTGATCCGTATCTTTCCTTGCTAATTTTTTTCCCCTTGCTAAATCTGGTTCAAAGCCCTGAAATGAAATCACATTTTTTTATTTCTTGAGAGGAAAATTCATTTCTCGTCTGCATTCCACTGCTTCTCCGTACAGTTTTGTGAAGATAGTTGCTGTCTTTCATCTACTATCAAACATCCTTAGATTTTTTAATTATTGGCCAAGGCCAATTTGCCACATCCAAACTTGCCACGGGACAACTCTCTGTGGCTTCCTAGGAAATGGTGAAACATTTGAGAGGGAATAATAGATGGATAGATGATGTGGGTCTAGGACAACTCACTGCAGCCAACTTGCCACAGTCAATTCGCCATGGCCAACTCAGCACGGGACAATTCAACAAATACAAAAGTTAAATTAATTTTGACAGAACCATGGCCAGTAATAACAAAATAAGAAAATCAATCCAGAAATACAAGAGTTAACAATAATTTCAACAAGAAAGTGGTCACCAATAATAAAAGTATCTGAATGAAACAATTAATACAGCATTAAATTCTTCCATGGCGAGTTGGACATGGCGAATTGATTGTCCCAGGTTGGCCGCAGTGAGTTGTTCTAGGCCCACATCATCCATCCATCTATTATTCCCTCTCAATGTTTCACCATTTCCTAGGAAGCTCATTGATTCTCATGCGTTATTTATTTCCACCTTATACGCTTCAGATATTATGCTCTGTTTTTACTACTGGTTTACTATAGAAGGCTATAGGTATGAATGTGTATTCAACATTCCAGCTCCATTTAGAGCTTTTGGATCCCACAAATCAAAATGACAAACAGATTTGTAGAATGAACAAAATTTGGTCCCATGCATACATGAAGTACACTGCAGTCAAACTAAAATGATTCAAATTTTGTTTTGGCTGAGCTGTTCTGGCTGGGTCAGGATCTAGCCAAAACAAAACTTGGATTAGTTTAATCCAGGTTTTGACTATGACTATGAGCAAGGTTGCTATCCTCCCCTTCCACCTTCTCTAGGTGTCTTAGATGCCACCCCACCACCCAATTTTCTGTACCATCCTTCCCTGTTGCTACCCTACAGCCACCTGACCCACTCATCCTACCTTGTTCCATGCCACCGGCCTTTCTATTCCCCACTGTCTTCTACCCCATAACTTCTCTGGCAGAACATAACACGTTCTAGGTCTGTGCATGGAAAAAAAATCAAACTTACTCCGGTGCACAATTACTGGATGCTATCTGATCCATGGGGGAGCAATGACTCATTGGTTAAAGACTCTGAGTTTGTCAGCTGGAAAAGCTGTCAGCCCAAGCACTGTGCAATTGGGTGAACTCCTGTTACTTGCCCCAGCTCCTGCCCACCTAGCAGTTTGAAAGCATGCAAATGAGAGTAGATAAATAGGTACCACTTCAGTGGGAAGGTAACAGCATTCCATGCATCTTGATATATAATTAAGCTGGTCACATGACCATGGAAGTACAGTATCTTTGGACATCGTTGGCTCCCTTGGCCAAGAAAAGGAGATGTGTACCAAGACTTGGATATGATTGGAATGAGGAAATCTTTAACTTTACCTCTCTGATCCATGCATGATATATTTTACACATTCCTATCAATCTGATCAGTTAAATCAAACAGAATGTCCCCAAATTGTTTGGACTGATTTAGACCAACTTAGATATGTTCCATGCTTGACCTGGGCACTTTTATAGAGTGAATTATCCAATCAAGTCAGTTCAGATTTGGCGTTTCTGTCTGAATCAGCTCAGCGAGCTCCAGTGAATCGCATTGATTTTACAAATCAGGTCAGATGTTCAAATCAATATCTGAATCAATTTGAAAGTTGGGATTTAATCAGACCTGGTTTGTTTAGCCCTGAAGCTCTTGTGCACCAGCAAGCTCCTCATCAGCATCTTAGGTAAATAGAAAAGGAGGGTAAAGGATAAAGTTCCTCACACTCTCCTCTTGGATTTCTCCTTCCCCCAGCTCTGTTCCTTGGAGGTCAGAAAAATAAGCGTTTTGACGCTTGTAGAGAATAATCCAGAGATCTGGAAAGGTTCATGAGGATGAGCAAGGAAAAGAGGAACATCTATCAATTGAAAGTATAACTTGTAGAATTTGTGTCTTCTTTTGGGGTAGGCTGTTGAGATGCTGACAGAATCCAGAGTCCACTTTCTGAGCACAGGATCGACAAACTTTTATCAACATCTCTCTACAAATGCTTACGGAGACAGGCCACCTGTCTTCATTTGCAGAGAAGTTTGGTTTGGTTTTATGGCAGCTACTTCCTGAAGGAAGTGGGCCATTTAGATGCTTTTTAGCCAGGATTTAGTCCTGGGCATAGGATAGAATCCACATTAGTTTCTCTCATGGGCACCTTTTCAATGGGCGCCATGATCTTCTTCATTCTTTGGCACCCCTCAGTGACTTGGGACACCTTTGGCTATGCTATCCTTCTGAATCACCTGCAAGATTTGAACGTTGAGGCAAAGGGGGCCCCTTTTACAGTGATTCTGCTCCTTCCTCGGGGGCAATTCAGGTGGTAATTATATGTGCAGAGGCAATCCAATACGTTGACCTTGGATCTTGGTCCCTCTCCCCCATTTCTTTAACATCTAAAGGAAGGCACTGAGGCAAAAATCATTTGTCAGAACAGCATCATCAGCAAGTGATGAGCTTTATATATCTCCTCCACGGACTAAACAGGAGATGTGATATGTCTATGGAGAGTCTCAATCATCTGGGTCACGGTTGTCCCAAAGGTGCTTTTCAAAAGGCAGCTGGACTTCCTTGGTTTGTTCCTTGAAAACGTTTCACTTCTCACCCAAGAAGCTTCTTCAGTTCTGAAGAAAACTGAAGGAACGTCTTGGATGAGAAGCGAAACGTTTTCAAGGAACAAACTCAGAAAATCCAATTGCCTTTTGAAAAGCACCTTTGGGACAGGAGATGTGACAGTGTAGAGCAGCAGTCCCCAATATTTCCGGCTTGGCGGTCCAGCATGGGGAGGGGGATGATTCTGTGAGAGTGGCAGATGCGTGTGTGCACACAGCTCCATTTTTGTGAACAAGCCGGCATGCGAGTGGAACTTCACACATAAGTATCCACCACTTGTACGAGTGGTTCCGAATGGGCCACCACGGCCCGGCAGTGGACCGTGGCCTGAGGGTCAAGGACACCTGGTATAAAGAGCAAGAGAGATGAGGTTGACAAATATATATGAAGCTTTTCATAAGCAAAGAGGGCTGAAATACTCTTTAACTCCTAAGGAGTAAGATAGGATTTGGAAGCATCAATCTCATCCCTGATTCAGTGGAATATGAGGAAAGGGAAATAAAGTACAACCAGGCTTGCAAGATTCTGTTAATTTAGCTTATCTTAATGAAGTATTTTTCTGTGAAAATGGTTTTCTGGTCTGGTTTACCCAATGGGGCTGATACATAGAAGTCTTATTCTGATGTTTGGAGGCTGTTAGGAGCTGGACAGAATAAAACCAGGGATGGGCTGCTGGGGGTTCGCAGGGATTCGGGAGATCCTCTTTCTAAGAGTCTGCCCAGTTCAGAGAACTCCCAAATCCTACTCCTAGCTGCCTTAGGAAGGCAGTGAAGACACGGCTGGGCCAAAGTTCTTTAGAATTGCATGATATTGTTATTCTAATGTGTTTTTCTTGAGAAGTCAGGCAAAGAAAATGGATTTTACAGTGGAACCTCGGTTCGCGAACGCTTCCGTTCGCGACCAATTCGGTTCCCGAACAAAAAGCCAGCTGAGTTTTGAATCGGTTCCCGACTCAAAACTCGGTTGGCGAACAAAAATGGCGCAGAAAGATTCCTTTCCGTGCCATTTTCCCTTCTGCGCATGTGCAGAATTGTCTGCACATGTGCAGTGAGTGTCGCTTCAGAATGCGACCAAATCGGATCATGACCGGAGTCCAGGAGCAGATTGCGGTCGCGAACCAAAGTTCCACTGTATTCCATTTGTGTTTCTCGACATACAACAGTTCATTTAGTGACCGTTTTGATGTTACAACGACACTGAAAGAAGTGACTTATGACCGCTTTTCACACTTACAACGTCTCCATGGCCATGTGATCACAATTCAGACGCTTGGCAACTGACTTGTATTTATGACGGTTGCGGTGTCCCGGGGTCATGTGATCCCCTTTTGCGACCTTCTGACAAGGAAAGTCAATGGGGAAGCCAGATTCACTTAACAACCCTGTTGCTAACTTAACAACTGCAGTGAACTCCACCTAACAACTGTGGCAAGAAAGATTGTCAAACGGGCAGCCTCATTTAACAACTGTCTCGCTCAGCAACATAAATTTGGGGCTCCATTTGGATCATAAGTCCAGGACTACCTGTACCATTTCGATACTTGCTGTTTCTTTTCTGTCTCACTTTGCAAGCTGCTTTAACTGGTTCAATTGAACAGAGATGTAAATTTCAGTCAGTCAGTCAATCAAGAGTTACCTCTTGCCAATTTGCAGCTTATATATAGAATAAAAGATACCCATTTAGAAAGGGTTTTGTTTTTGCTTTTAAATAAGAGGAGGCCTTGGATAAAATAAGACCTGTTTGCACTTTGGATAATGATTCACCCAAAACCTGGGAAAAATTCTTTCTGGAGTTACCTCACCAACCAGTTTCTTTTCCATCTGAGTAGTTCTTGCGAAATTTACACCCAAGGCGGCTTCCAAGCCAAAGCTCACCTCCTTCAGTGGGCATGATTCATATTTGAGCCGAATGTCATGCCTGCTCTACTTCCAGATTTCACGGAGGTGCTGAGCCAACCCAAGAGCACCGGATGATTGGACTGCAACGGCAAAGCAGCTAGGAACTCTCCAAGTGAAAGGAGACATATATTACCCAACACTCCACAACGTTCAAGGGGCAGCCAATGAACAACACTCTCCAGCTGTGCTCGATGTTCTGACTTGGAACACACATGGTGATAGTTCAAGAACAGCGCACAGCGCATTGGATCACTTATGAGAAACCTAAGGACAGAGAAAGCATGTGAGGCCCAGACATCTTGAATTAAATCCTAAAAATAACAGGGGCACTGTTCAAATGCTCGTGTAAGGCAATCCTCCTTATTAACCCAGCCACCCACCCCTGTCCACAAAATGATAATCAGAAGCCATGCTTCTGTACTGCAGAGCCAAATAGAATCAAGGAATATGTTTTGGAATTTAAACAGGGGAGATCAAAACCTGTGTTTGAGCTTAGCTCTGGCCCTTGAATAAAGAACATGGAAAGCTGCATTTGAAAATTAACAGTATATCCTTCTCTAGCCCTAGGTATCTGCGCTGCAAAAATCCAGAGGAACCACTAGAGGGCAGACACAGAAACCTCTCTTGGCTGCCCGCTAGTGGTCATCTGGATTTGTGCTGCTTAGCTTCATCTTCCTCCCTGGTTAGCCACAATTCATATACACAGACAGAGGGTTAGGAGTAAAGAGCAAACCAAGTATGTGACTGCCAGATCAGCTTGCTTACACTTGGGCATTTGAAAGAAATTCTGGCAGCTTTCCTTTGTAAACTGAAGCAAGCTATATTTCATTCTTGGTGGGTTTTGTTTTGTTTTTTAAAAAAGGATCTTTTAATACCAGTAATCTAAAAATCCAATACTCACCCTTATTTCATGTTCTCATCCCTGGGAGGAAGTTCATATAGTTGCTTATTTCATTTAGTGGGCTTTCCTTTCGACACCAAGGGCAAGCAAGGGTCAGTTGTGATCATAACAAATTTGAAGCAATCTTAGTTTTGAGACTTTCCCAAGCAGAAGCTGAAAGAAATGAACGCTCAGCAGAGCACAAAAGGACGATCCTACTCTTGATTGAGCCATAGCATTTAGCTCAGGCTGAGAAGCCCAGAGGAAGAAATAGAAGATCCTGGGACATCATGTCCATGAGATTAGTTCAGCTTGGGAGGCTTATCTCAGCAGGCAGAACCAGAGCAGCAAATCAGACCATCAAAGCCAAAGAAGTTTGCAATCCACTGTTCCATTCAGTCTAGTTTTCAAAAAGTGGGTATGGATGGAAGAAGAAGCAGGGTTGAAAGAAAGAGAGAGAAATTAAGAAAATATTTTGTTCTTGGATATTGTCTCCAGTAAAGAAGCACTCTTTCAAGGCTCTTTTAAAGATAAGCAGGGTGAGAACTGGATGAATTTAAGGGAGAATATTATTCTAGAGAGCTGGCATTCTGATGGAGAAGCCATGATTCCCAAGTTTCATCAGATGGCTGTGCTAAACAGAGAAGCAGTTAGAACATGTTAACTTTGTCCAATCAGAAGCTATAGAGGGCAGGTAAAAGTATGTGCTAGTCATTCCCAACTCTAGGGGGCGGTGCTCATCTCCATTTCAAAACCGAAGAGCCAGTGCTGTCCAAAGACGTCTCCGTCTTTTTCTACTTGCATTTTTACAAGTGCTAGGTTGGCAGAATAATAGCAATAGCACTGTATTTATATACTGCCTATCAGGGCTTGCAACCCTCTCTAAGCGGTTTACAATGTCAGC
>JANHJO010009009.1:115846-127186 GCA_032468235.1 Pseudoxyrhopus heterurus | reverse complement strand
ACTGATGAACTCATGATTCTCTTCAAAATAAAAACTGTTGGTGGAATTACAGTATGTCATTTATTTTAATATTTTAAAATAAATCTCATTTTGTGGAAGTCATACTGAGGACATATTAAATAAACCTGTCTCAGGAAGACACTGTTCTGCTTATACTATGCTGCCTAAATAAATTGAGATTGGTGGTCTCTGAGCTTGGCTGTATTCTTGCAAATATTTCAGCATCCAAATAGGTAATATCATCAGTGTTACATTGTGCTTAATTGGGATATTAATTCTATGAATGTCTGAATTTCTACACTGAACTACAAGTCCACACAAGTTTGCTGACCAACAACTATAAGAGTTTCTGGACTTTCAATACAGAATTGAATGGTAGTCACAAGGCTCCAAAGAAATCAGATTTCCATCAGACTAACATTTCTTCTTACGTCATTCCTCTCATCATATGAGGTAGATTTCTTTTGTATGACTCAGTGGTCTGCAAGCTACAACATGGTTTGGAGCTCTGCCATAAAATTAGTTCATCTCTTCTGGGGATCAAAAATGACAACAGGAATCTACCCCTGACCAAATATGGTCCTTGGTGGAAATTAAGGTAGCAGCTCATAAACAAGACTTAAAGTTGACAGATCAATAGAGTGCCCTACCTTTCTATTGAGAGTGCTGATAGATAACCACAGTTTCAACATCATGCAATCAAAGCTTTATTCATTCTCATTAGTGATCCAGAGGTACTTGAGAACCATGGAGCAAAAGTCTAGAGGGGCAAATGTTAATTATCATTTGATGTGGGTAAGCTTGTGTCATAGTTTAAACTTACTGTGAGTGGCATATAACCCCATTTTCAGTGAATTGGACAGAAGTCAGACGTAGAAACAGCTGGAGTAAAGGTCTCCAATCTTGGCAATTTTAAGACTTGTGGACTTCAACTCCCAGAATTCCTGAGCTAACATGACTGGAGGAGGAAGTCCACAAGTCTTCAAATCGCCAAGATTGGAGACCCCTTTGCCAGAGATTCAGAGTTTAAAAACTGTACATGTGAAATTTTGAAAAATCTTTGGAAGCTGCCTAAAACCAAGCCAAAAACAAAAGAGTTGTGACAGAGTTTTCTTTAGCAAGAAGTATTGAGGTGGATTTCCAACAATTGAACAATTTAGAACCAATATATCGCCAAGTACATCAAGTTGGAAACTTTCTGCTTTTCTCTCTATAGCCTCTCTGTGAAGCAACAAGGAGATGGGTCTTTTGAATGATAACAGAAGTTTGCAATTGCCTCAGCCACCTGAATCCTCAGCAGTCTGGGAACTGGAACTAGATTAGCATCTAAAAAATTCATGCAATAATAAATTCTCACAGCCAGGCATTTATTATCTTGCTCTGGTGATAAACGTAACTATATTTTTAGAAGTACCTCATCATTAGAAAAGTTTTAAATACAGTCAAGTGAGGAAATATACATGCCAGTTGGGTTGCTCTACCTGCTATCTTTCAATGCCTTAATTGCATTAAATGCAAACTTAAATTAAATGCTTCAAGCTGCTAACTACAGCTACTCCACTAAACATAATAGACGTATTCTGAAATAAACCACGTTGCAAGTTCAAAAATCCAAGAATTTCCATACTATAATCACCTTACAATGCCAATACCAGTTGTAAGAAAAAGTAAGATGTAGTCAACAAGGAGTGAATGAAATGCACCATACTCATAGGAATGCTCCCACGTATTTGCCTTCTTAACATAATGGGGACTGGATGCCCTCAAGTTTTCCTATTGATTTACTTAACAATTAGTAAAATTATGTAATGGTAGAAAGTATTAATACTCAAGATCACCAGCATGCTTTTTTCGAGGATCAGACTAGAATATGTCTGAACAGCATAAATATAAACTTTAATATTTAACTATAAGATGCTAACAGAAGAGTTAAAATAACAGTATCTGCTATCTCATTAAAAGCTGCAAAAGGAGACATGAAGGATTGCACACAGCCTTTAGTAAAGTAATACAAATTGACCACCCATTGTGCAATTACTCCCAAGACAATAAAAAATCAAGTGTTCTCTGAAAAATTTACACAGCTGACATGGGAAAACTGCACAAGAACAGAGATTTTATTCAAATAGCTAAACTTAATGGCTATCTTTTCACAGGATATTTTTGCTTGCAAAAACATTATTTGAAAATGATGAAACATTCGGCTGCAAGCAAAGATGCTTTTTTTTTTGCAGAACCACAAGGCTTCTACCACTTGTTCTATCACATAAAAAATAAGATTCGTATCCACTGAAAATTGAGAATCGGTTGAGATAATTTCTCCCCTTCTTCCATTCGTTGCTCCCAGCAGTGAAGTCTTTGTAGAACAGTTTTAATGGCTATCATCGCTCTACTCATGGTTGTTAGGATACAGCCCATTACTACATTTTACCAATAGCTGATTGAACCAACAGTACAATTAATTTTATTCTTTGGCTGGTCACAAATATAGTTTGTTTTTATGATGATAAGTTTCAGTCACAAGCCTCTCCTGAATTTATATATGCTCTATCTTTAGATAGTCACATAATTAGTGGGCTGAAATAACACTGTCATTTGTTATGCTAGCCTGACACCAAAGGGAAATATATTAGAATCATTTAGCAGTCCATTTCAATGTCAGAAAAAAACAATGCAACAAGAGTTGCTCCCATAAAATCCAACTGCAGTTATTTGTATATTGGTTTTCTGCCTACATCAATCATCAACTTACCTTGATAACCAATTTGTCCAAAGTCATGGTTGCCTCTTTAATTGATGATGAAACCTGTAAGATAAATAAAAGAGGTATCACTTTAGGAAATCTGTTATGATTAGGGACTCTGAACCCTACATACCATAATGTCGAACTTGAGAAGACTGTTGTGTTCATGAATGCATATAATTTGGTTTTTCTTTTTACTTTGTAGCTTACTACAAAGTACAATTAGGCACAGAATACATGTAATATGTTTAACCAAATTGCTTGGGGTTTTAAATTATTTCCGCAGATACAATTCATTTTTTTGCAATTATTGGGATAAGGTATGGAAAATAGCACATTTCTAACATTTATGGTCAAAATCCCAGCCATATAATTACTTATCAGGATAATGGGAGAAATACTACTGTAGTATTTCCCAACCATGACACTTTTGCTATTCAAAACTGTCAGCAATAGCAATTTCATCCAAAGATGGAAAACCTAAGTGTTACTTAAATCTTCCTATAAGAAATATATATTAAGTCAAATTTTCTACCGAGAATGCATATTTATTTATGCTACAGTTGTTATAACCTTCCTAGCTGGATTCCATTTGCCTCACCATCATAAATGCAAACTGCTCTGATTAAGAAAGGATTAAAAAGAAAAAAAAATACTACCTATAACTGAAGAACATTTCTGATCAAAGCTTCTGTTTAAAAGTGAACATTGTAAATAATGTTACAGTTTACAAAATTTCAGGATTGATTTACTGTATTCATGTTAGATTATTTATGATTTAAATCTACTATTCTGTCTCTTTGATAATATGATTATCAAGTGGAAGTTGAAGCCGACAAGCTCAAATTATAGGAGGGGACAAAAACAGAGAGCTTCAGACTGGTATCAATCTCTGTTTGGGCGCTCTCTTATTCTGAGTAAGAACTCTGCCTCATGAGGACAATTTCATGCTTTAAACATCTCTGGACCCTCCCTCTAAATGGAAAGAGGAGGGATCAGCAGGGGACATGATTGAGGTCTTGTAATGGCATGTGGGAATGATCTTAGAACAGTGGCGCCCAACCTTTGGGGCACCAGGGACCGGTTCTGTGGAGAGAGGGTTTTCTGCGGACTGGAGGAGGCGTGGATTTGCATCCTGCAAATGGGGCTTTACTTGTCAGAATCAGAATCAGAATCCTTTATTGGCCAAGTGTGAATGGACACACAAGGAATTTGCCTTTGGTGCATATACATATGTTTGCGCAAACCAGTTGTCGACCTCCTATGGGAGTCAACACACAGAGGGTGTCCTGTAACCCCCAGACCCAACGGCTACCGAGGGATACAAGGAAGCCTGACATTAAACAATGACTGACCTGGGGACACGCCATGATGATGAAAGATGTGGAGTCAGTCACACCCACAAGCATAATTACAAACACACAGCACACCGGGTGAAGGGAGGGGTGGTTGGGCGGATATGAGACGCGGCGCGCAAATAGGATAAATACGTTAGCCTGAGTGATGTTAACTCAGAGCTAACTTAAGCAAAGAATTGCTCGGCTGTTTTGTTGCTTCCATGCATCCGTGTTAAATAAAGACAGCTATTCGTGAGTACACCCATGAGTTGCCTCAAGTTCTTTATCAGCACTAGAGGAGCAGATAGCCGCTGAAACCAGTTGCTGGCATGCTGTAGACCGGTGCTGATCCACAGACCGGGGATTGGGGATCCCTGCCTTAAGAGATAGGAGGTTGAATGGCAGACTAAACAAATTGGCATGCAAAAGATGTCTCAATCCACAGAAGTAGGGAGGGTAGACCTAGTATTCCTGGTTGTGCTTCTTGTCTGGATTACCTTGCAGGGTTTACAGGTATGGCTGGCACACCTAATGCCACACTTTCTTCAAATAATGGAATACCCACAAAATAAGCATTCATTGAACTCACTTACCCAGGCTAAACCAAAATATTGGGTGGGAATCAGAAAAACACAACAGCCACTTCCTCGATATTATTGCCAAGAGAATTACACAGAATTACATATATCAAGGCAGTAAGCAGCAATCAAATTCAACTCAAGAAAGTCTTTACCTTAATGCTTAATATTAGAGTGAGGCCTTCCTTCCCACTGGCAGAGAAATCAATCCCAGGTTAAAATATTCTATCCTATATCATTTATTACAATTTAAAAAAATCTTTTCTTGGCGGTCCCCATTGCCCTGAATCACGCTTGAGACCAAGGGAGGAAAATGAAAACACATATAAACACACACACAGGCCATTTGTCAGAGAGACCAAAATACTTTCTACATTCCTCAGATCCTGGGGGAAAATATAGTCAAATTTTAAATTATTTTTGCATTCAATACTTAGCTGTCTGACGAACGGTGAGTACTGCATAATTAAAACCAAATGTTTTCGTAATTTAAATTCAAACAGAAAAAGATAAAAATTCATTGAGATAAGCTCTGGAATAAAGAGCAAAGGAAAGAGTCAGAAGGAGACTCAACAGTATTGAGATAGAATTTAGACCTTAAAAAAAAAAACTCTTTCCATATAGAAACTAACTCTCTAATGGAGAATATTTATAGCTCAGGGTTGAAATGAGAAGCTCTTTATGCTCTCTGAGGTTGGTTGTTTTCTTGCAGACATTTTATTACCCAAACTAGGTAACATCATCAGTGCTAGGGGCAGCATTGATAATGTTATCTAGTTTGAGTAATGAAACATCTGCAAGAAAACTAAACAACCAAGCTAAGAGAGCACCAAGGATCCCTGAACTAACACTCTGCACCTATGTATATATGGACACAGATATTTGAATTAGAATTAGAATTCTATTGTACCAATAGAAAGGTACAATCTGAAATGGAATGACTATAGAAAGAACAACTTTATACATAGTGTCTTACCAAAGATTTAGGTAAAATTATTCACAGATCTTGATATATTTTGAAGCAACTGCATATAGGCCTTTAGGAGCAAGATATAAATCCAGGACTATAAAGTAATTACTAAGATTTAATACAAAGATCTGAATAGGAAGGGCAGGTTCATAGTTTAAAACATGACAGTGAATCTTCAAATCTATTTTAAAGCAAAGAATACCTGCAGTGTTTTCAGACAGAACATTTACTCCTAAAGCTATCTGAATTGAAGGCCTAATTCTCCTGTGCACCTCTTACTTTGTAGGAGAGCAAATTCTGGGCAACATTCTTCAAGCTGTGAGTTATTTTCAGTGGTAATGGAACCCAGGACATAATTTGCTATGCCAAATAATTTTCTGACCAAGGACAAAGATCCCAGGGCATAGGGAGAACAATCCATAGCAAGAACAAACAGGATTCAATCTTTTGCAAGACTGTCTTTTCTTATTAACAAGTTTAAAATGTTATAAAGAACCAAATGTACATAAGTAAGTTGATAAGCATCACAAATCTGGTTATAAATTCACAAAATACATGAAAACATTCTCCAGCGTAAAAATGTGGGTTCAGATTCCTCCAAGGAAAGCACTCTAAGGCAGGATCAGTTTCCAAAAAAGGATTTATTGTGGTCAGCTGAGGGTACCATTCCAAAGTAGAAATGCACACCAAAGAGTTCAGTAACCTTTAATGAATTCCTACATCCTATTAAGCCTCTGTACCACAATGTTTTGTAATGTTTATTAGTTTCAGTCTGTACCCTACATGGGTTCTTAAATTTATTTCTTCATTCTAAGTCTTGTTGTGTATGTGTCTTTGCTCTTTGACCTAATGGCAGTTTCCGTGCAACCATATTTACCAACATGTATGCTGTTTGTCTGTGTAGCACAGGAGTGTCAAACTCGATTTCATTGAGGGCCACATTGATGTTTGACCTTGGAGGCTGGGTGGGTGGGTGTGGCCAGCTCGATGTCATTCCTGTCGGGGGCACCTGTGGTGGCCCGAGCACTCTGCCAGCGAAAACGCAGCTCAGAAAGCTGCGACGGCCTCCTGCAACCCTCTGCCAGTGAAAATGGAGCTCAGGAGGGCTGCTTGCGGTCATTCTGAGCTCTGTTTTCACTGCCAGAAGGTTGCAGGTGGCCATCGCAGTCACCTGAGCACCATTTTCACTGGTAGAGGCACCACGGGCCGGTACTTAGCTGTTTCCAGGGCAGCCTTGTGGGCCAGATGTAAGCACCTCATGGGCCAGATCCGGCCCGTGGGCCTTGAGTTTGACACCTGTGGTGTAGCAGAATTAAAAATTTCCCCCTTCAATTCTTACCTGCCAGCAGAACAAAGATTTGAGACTTCTCAGTTCAAATTCTAACAGCAGCCAAATGTCGCTGTAGAAGTCACTGGTTTCCTTTTTGAAAAACTGTAAAAAAAAAAAAAAAGGACAAGATTGTTAATTGCCAAGCTGGAGAATTAAGATGTCTGAATCCTTGAGAATTTCTTGTCAACTAGTAACCAAGAATACTGTGCCATAGAAAAGTGGAAAAATTACTTCAATCAAATTTCATGAAACATTGCTTTCCTTTTTGCTATAGCAAAAATCTAATTACAGAGGCCTCCAATTTTAAACCGGGAGTCGCAACTCTCACAATAAGGTCCCGAGGACTTGACATTCTTAAATGGCTACCTTAGGGGATATAAAACAATTACAAACACTAATTTCACAGACTTTTAACTACTATCCTGAAAACCAGAAGGATGATCTCTGCTTTTCCTTCTTTTCCTCAGGATACTAAATACAGCAACCTAACGTTTTCCTTTTCTACAAAGGTTCATAGGTCTCATTTGGGGTCCAGAAGCATTCTTGAAAACAAAGAATTTGACATTTTGCTCCAATATGTGGCAAACCAGCTTCTTAATTTAATGCAAAAAAAAAAAACAGATAGGGAATCTTGTGGGCACCGAAAAAGGTTTTCTCCAGGCACACAGGTGCCCATGGATGCCATGTTGGAGATCCCAGCATTAGGCAATTATGTATTTTATGCCACACTGTTAGTTAAATAATGCTCGAGAGACAACAGGAATTCCTTTGAATTGTGGACAAACAATAACATGACACAAATTTCAATATGCTGACATTGTAAACCGCTTAGAGAGGGTTGCAAGCCCTGATAGGCGGTATATAAATACAGTGCTATTGCTATATTGCTATTTCTTCATCCTTCTGCCTTCAACTGTTAAGAAGGACTGGGCGGAAAGCTATCACCAAAGGGCTTAATTTTCTGTACTTTGTCAAAAGAGCTGAAAGCTCCTGCAAAGTACTAATTCATTCTGCTAACCCTTGAAAAGAATCACATTGACTGACCCCAGGCTAGACATCTATAGGGACAGACACCCTATGTTCCTGCTGCATACAATGATGCTATGAGGTCAGGACTCGAGGTCAGGAGCCGATCAACACAATTAATTTGCCTGGAAAGGATTAATGTTCTGGGTAGATAAAAACCTATACCAAATAAACAGAATAATGGGAACCTCCACATATAGAGAATTAGAAAAGGAGAGGCCACAATACACCCTTTTCTCATGGATGTTTTTATACACCTTCATTTTCTCTTCACAGAGAAGCTTGCAATTCACATCTCGAAGCATTCCAATCTACAGCACAGATACAGAATGATCAAGTCACTGAAATCCAACCTATTTTCCCCTCATGCAGAATCATGATCCGCATTTAGTGATAGGAAATACATTGCATCTATATTTCAATGCACAAATATCATTTTCCATCTGACAGGTTGAGCTGAATAGATCATTGTCAGGTTTCAGGTTGAATTGCTCCGATGCAATTGAGATAATATGACATAATATCTGTATGCATCTGGTGCCCTCCAGATATGTTTGCATACTTAAATGCTACCCAATGAATAGCAAATTCATTTCCACATGTGGTGCTTTCCATAACTAAAACTGGGATCTCAAGTTTGAAGGATTCCAGAACTTATGAAAAAAATTGAAGACTTTTATACATAGAAAATTAAAAAGATAGCATGCTCAGCTGCCAGAAAATACAATTTAAGAAGGAGAAAAAATTTGAGAAGAAATCATATATCTTGGAAGGATATAACTTAAAGAGGAACACTTCATACTTCAGATATTATAGATCCCACTTATTACTTCTTTGTAAATCACCTCTTTTCCCCTATACTTTTTTTTTTAACAGAAACAGAGATTAAGAGAGATTTAACAGAATCTCTTTGTAGATTGCAAGTAGATGGGCAAGTTCATCCATCTCTTACAATGTAAATAGCATTGCTATCATTTAATGAATATTTAAATATAACAATACTGGAGGCACCCATAAAGATGGATATGATGGAGTTAAAGTTGCCTGCATTCCAATGATCAAACTTTCACTTTAATAAACCAAGATATACACAAATCTTCTATAAACATATGGATATGCTTTCTGCTTCCTTTACACATGCTTCAATTACCCAAGGCCTGCAGTGTTCTCTAAACTGGGAACAATGGTTATAATTTCTACACCATCCAAAATATAAAGCCAGTGTTAAACTAGCTCCTAAATCCCACTTAGTTTGGAAACAATAAATGTTCATTCTAGTTCCTATGAAACAGAACCTTCCTAGTCTATTTCATGGGAAAAAGGATAACAAGGAAGCTGCCTATAGGAACATGACGTTTTTGCATTCCTCACTTTATTAATCTGAGACTTGATTATTGTATTTCTATTTAGCTTCTCTTTTTCAGCATTGCGGTTCGGTATCTAATTATAAGAAAACCTTCCCATTTTAGTTGTGTTCATGGCACAACAGCATCACCTAGTGTTTGACAGAAATATTCCTGCAAAGATTTTAACAAACAGAATTTCTTCTGTATAAGTAGCAATCATTCTCCAATTCCAATGGAGTCTCTTCCTCTTCCGCTTTTTGAGTGCACATTGCTTTTATCGAGTGCACATTGCTTTTATTTTTTCCCGATTTCTTTTTCATTTTCAGATTTCCTTAAATAATATTCTGCATGAATTTGGAGTGCAAAATCTACTTTGCACCCATTAGCTCTTACAGCCAGGCAAGAAGAAATTTTCTCGTACTTGAGATCTGGGACTGAAGCTGAAATAAATAAGGTGATATTGGGAGGGGGCAGAAAATCCTTTCAAATTTCGGATTTGTTCTCTCAGATACAACACCCATGGTGAGATTTTTTTTTCTTCCAAAAGACCCTCTTTTACAAAATGCAAGCTTAGCCAATTTCTTGTAGCTTGCCTATTTGTTGTTGTTAGTTGCGAAGTCGTGTCCGACCCATCGCGACCCCATGGACAACATTCCTGCAGGCCTTCCTGTTCTCTACCTCTGGCTTAATGGAAGACACCAAAGCAAAGTTATTTGCAATAACTTCCCTGACACTCTTCAAAATATGTTGGGAAAACCAGTCTGGAATATCCTTGCCTGAAGTGCCCCAAGATATTAAGATTTTCTGGTCACTGAAATACTGTAGATAAATACCTATTTTTGCCATATTTTTAATGTTCAGTTCAACATTATAGTATTTCAATTATCAAGGAGATAACATATTCATAAGCTGAACCAGTAGCTACATGAGATACTTAATATTGCAAGTGTAATTTATTTGATTTATAGCCTGCCATCTTTCAGGAGTTTGCATTATATCTAGCATCCCCTTATTTTTCCCTACATCAACCCTGTGAGATAGGTTGGACTGATAGGTTGAATCTTAGCCACCACACTGCCCTGAAATTGTATGCACATGTATAGTCATTTATAGATGCCTGCATGTGAACCCAGGCAGATAATTTTATATGCAATACCTTGGGAATAGCTACAGAAGCAAATTCAGGCATTTGAGGAATAAAACTAGGCAGGTTTGATTTAAAATTAATTATCCTATTTTATCTGGCTAGCTTTTCACAGCAAACAATCAACACAGAGTTAGTAGAATATGTATTTGTAAATGAACTGTTTTAAAACATTTTTAAAAATCCAGAAGCAGGCAATTTCAGGAAACAACAAAACACAACAGGTGAATTATGATAATTCATCTGCATTTTTCTTCTAATTCACTCTGGGGAAAAAGTGTTTCCATTTTTTCAGTTCACAAATGGTTTCTCGATTCTGAACAAAATTGGCCTAAAGGAAAAAAAAAACACTTTTAAGTGGCAAAGGAAGAAAATGCTGTTAAATGTTTTGCTACTGTTACAAAATCCAAATCTTTTCATTAATTCATTACTATGGCTTTGGGGGCGGGGGGGACCCTGCAATTTTCAACTATAGATTTCTTGACTGAATTATTCTTTGCTCTTATGTTCATAGTTTGCATGATTACTGGATGATTACTGAATGCTCAGGTCATAATCAACTCCTTGTCACCAGCTAAGGATTAAACCTGGTATTAAACCCTAAGAATAGCAGTAGGAAAATGAGGCTGACTGCACTCCATTTTTAGCACCTGCAATGTAACTCAGTCATTGCTTGATTCTTTTTTCAAGGTGACACTCGGTTCCATCCAAGCTTCAACAGCATCAGAAATAAAATAATTGGCCCCCAAAATAGACTCGAGGAAAGTAAGACAAGGTTCAACAGGGGCCTTGGTGGCACAGAGGATTAAGAACGCTGTACTTCGTAATTAAGTATTCAGCTCCCAGTTGCCTGCAATTTAGCAGTT
>JANHJO010009008.1:536644-547401 GCA_032468235.1 Pseudoxyrhopus heterurus | reverse complement strand
CCAGGCGCTGGGAGGCAAATGGTGGTAGGAGGCGGTCCCGCAGATAACCTGGCCCTGAGCCATGTAGGGCTTTAAAGATCATAACCAACACCTTGAATTGGGCTCAGAGGTCAATCGGAAGCCAGTGCAGCTCGCGCAAGAGAGGTGTTACATTGGTGTACTGAGGTACACCCACTACTGCTCGCGTAGTAGTGGGTGTAGTGTTTCTAATTTTAATTATCCAGCTTCCCACATTTAAAAGTCTAAGGCCCCTCTACAAATTTATCCTGTAGTACATTATAGTAACTTAATATCACAGTTTTAAGCCAAATGTGGGTCCTAGTCATCAGACAACAAGCTTCTGAGTGTGACTTATTTATTTACAGTATTCTCCTCAGATGCCATCTAAATGTTCTGCTGACCTTGAATGTTACCATAGCCCTCTTTTGCCAAAAAGTGACCAGATTTTGAAATGGGCTAGTTAGAACAATATTACTACATTATTTGATTTCAGACAAAGCCCTGGGACATTTCTTAAAAGTTGGTTGAGGAGAAAAAATAATTGGGTCTGTTCATTCTTCCAGTTCTTCTCTATACTGTTAATCTCCAAATTTGTCAGTGTACTGGAACACCTTGATGTCAGCTATCCACAATTGCTTCATTTTTTTAAATACAGCTCAGCTACAATTTCGTACATATTTTTTCAAGTTCTTTCTTTCTTTCTTTCTACTTAAAGAGAGTTGTAATTAAAGAACAGCAGGAGATTCATCCAATCAAACTGATCTCTTTTCAGTGTTCCTTAATTCGTATGACAAAAGGTTTGGATGGAGTAAAGGCTCATGGAATTAATTTTTGTCCAGTATGGCCGGGCCTTCTGCTCCTCCTTAATCCCTCACACTGTCTGGGTTAAGATCAACACTGTGCCTGGTACACACCTGCCACCCTTTCCGCTTCCATTAGCAAATCTGTGGAATGTGTAAAATTTGGGGGAGGGATGGAAGTGATGCTGGCAGGTGATACCTTTCTGAGCTGAAGCAGGTCACACGCCTCCTGAGACTTGAATGGTGCTTGTTGGCTCCCTCAGTACCTCGCTGGGATTTGCTGTACCTCTTTGCCTGGCTTCCTACAGAGCCTACAGGAATTTGGTTGGGGTGGTACAGACATCGCCAATAGAGTCTGCACTCATTGGGTGTCTTTTGCAGCAGGGGTCTTATGACTAAGACCCCCATCTGGTTATATATTGTGGAGAAAAGGTTACACCTACAATGGACATAGGTCTAAAATTAAGCACAACAGAAGGATCCAGCAATGCACTCAACTCTGTCTGACAGTAAGTAAACCGTAGTTTTGTGTCATAAAATCACAGAATTCCACAATTCTATGATTCTTTTCTGGAGGAAAATGCACAGATAGTGGTAGGCACTAGTGGAAAATGCTGAAACAAATGTAAATGTATTACTTTTGGATACTATGCTTTGATAGTATGCTTTGCTTTTGGCCTAAAATATTTACTAATACACATTAATATTTGAAGTACGTATTGCAACATAGCTAAAAAAAATCTTATTTGCATTTTTCTTTGCTACAGATTTTTATACATTGTAGAGGCCGGTCTATTTTATCACATGCTTACCAAGGACTACTCATAAATATTACCTTTCATTTATTTTCTAAATTGTTATTATTAATAAATATGTTTATAATCAATTCTTGTACTAAGTCTTTCAGACAGATTTATAGAGTAGT
The DNA here is from genome assembly GCA_032468235.1 of Pseudoxyrhopus heterurus. Classification (NCBI taxonomy): domain Eukaryota; kingdom Metazoa; phylum Chordata; class Lepidosauria; order Squamata; genus Pseudoxyrhopus; species Pseudoxyrhopus heterurus. The sequence goes on along the minus strand of JANHJO010009008.1, from coordinate 545,676 downwards.
ATAAATGAAGCAATCCCTGGTCTCAGACTTGCAAGTGTTTTTTTAAAAATGATGATAAAGGAAAAAGGGATGAGGAAGGAAAAGGAAAAAATGTAGCCCATGCAAGATTTGGACACAAATCTCCAAATAAACCCACAGTTATTATCTTGCCAATGTATATGGTGAGATTGCCCACCTGGTCTGCAACACATCTCTCATACAGGTAGTTCCCCTAACAGGGACATGAGGAATTTTACTATTCTAAATATTATATTGGAATATAGTCCAGTTGTCTTAATCTCTGAAATGGGCTGTTCCTATTGCTTGTTGCAGGAAAGGCTACCTTGGTAGCCCAGTCTGCTGTCTACATGCTGTCTTTTCCCATCACCTCCTTTCTTCTGTTATGTTGTGTTCTGAATATTGGAAGCTGTGAGAGCTATAATGATCTGAAAAACCTGGAAACAGAGTTTGCCCTCACTCTTTACCAAAAGCTAGCGGAACGTAATAATGGAACGAACCTTGTCATCTCACCAGCAAGCATTGCTTTTTCGTTGGGACTTCTGCAATTTGGAGCTCGTGGAAAAACCTTTGGACAACTGGAACGCGCTTTGGGATACAGTTTTCGTGGTAAGGAATCTTCTGAGATATTAATATTTAAGGAACACTGCATGTCATTATAAAGTCCGTCCAAGAATTTTCATTTTTCTCCACTGCCAAAGTCATATAGAGCAAAACTGAGTGCCCTTTGAGCCTATGACTACGTTAGTTTTTATGACTTTGTTTTTTTGCAACATCTTGTCCGTTCAAAATCAGCCAGTGCCAAAGTGTTACTTTTTAAACATTCTGCTTTTGTTGTGCTACAAATCCCCCCCCCCCACTCTTCGTTAAATCATGAAAAAGAGTTTTCCCTGTAGAAACGTGCCATTTAAAGCTTTGATGGGAAACTTACCCAAGAACTTCCAACAACTGGAGGGGATCGTTTAAATCTAGTAGACTGATCTCTTGCACCCAGAAGAGTCAAGAAGAGCACTAGCTAGGAGGACACAGAATTATTACATAGGATCACAAATAAAAAGAGATTTGGCATGTGCATTGATGTAACTTTAATTGCAATTGCTTTACAACTAATGAGGTAGGAAAATAAAGTCAGGCTAGTATCCTTTTGAAATGCAAAGAGCACCAATGTTTGCTTTAATCCACAAAAACACTAAGTTCTTAATTGTTCCAATGGTTTAACTCAACCTACTGTTGAAGTAGGTAGGTACCAGGAGGAAAGAAATGACAAGATTGATGTTAATTAGTAGCTTTGAGAATGTTTCCAAAAGCTCATGGTTTCCGATATGAATTTGGTTTCAAAGTCAATTCAATGTGACTTATAATAAATGCTAGTTTTCCCATGGCAAATGCAAGCATTTCCCTGTTAAATATTTCTTCCTCAAAGCAAATACAGAAAATAACAAGCAAATATGCATCTCCTCATTCTTTACAACTTCTTAGTCATGAAAGCTTCAAAGACTGAGACAAATATTCAAAGATGGAGCGGTTGACAACTGATTGATCAAGGTGTGTCCAAGTGTGAAGGGGATGAAGAATGCTAGGGGGATAGATTTAATCCTCTCTTTTTCACCTCCACTTATGCTCCCCACCTCTTCCCCATTTGTTCTGGGGCATATTTTGGGAGCGCACTTTAGAGAGAAGAACCAGAGGAAGATTGTTGAAGGAGCAGATATCCAACGTAGCCATTGCGTATGAACTGGGGGCAGTGTGAGACAGGACCAGAAATAGTATTTATTGGCTCTCTAACAGAGTCATCTAAATTCTAGCAAAACAGAACTTGGCTAGTTGTGCAGTGAACATTTCTAGCATCTACTCTTGGTTCTAGTTCAACTCCTTCATTGGTAGGATTGCTACAATGCTTTGGGGGGAAAAGTAGGAATATCAGAAGCTACAGGGAGAAGAGGAACACTATAAGTCACTATTATTCCCTCCTACAGTATGACCTTCCAAAGATCATGGAGGGGGAAATTCACATTGAGTGGTGTGACTTTGTATCATTATGATTTCTCCCCCTTGACTACCATAATACCAGGACATTTCTTGTTCTTAGATGAGAACATCCAGAACTTCTTGCACACAGCCTACAAAGGAGGAATTAATTCCAACCAAAGTACTATAGTGCATTTGGCATGTACCCTCTTTGTTCAAGCTGGGATGCAGCTTTCACCCCAATTCATTCAGCAGGCTGCATGGTGGGGAAATAACACCGTGCAGCCAACAAACTTCAGCGATCCTAATAGAACCGAAGCACAAATTAGGGAATGGATCACCCAGAATACAGGAGGTAAGCATTTGGTAACCCCGTGGTTCTTTTTTGTCCCTTTGCAATGCACGGGGTTTGCACCAGCTGTTTTTGAGACACTCAAGCACAGTGTAGAAAATTTGTAGGCAAGCGACATTTGAATTTGCTCGCCAACTTTCTCCCATGACCTCTTTGGGCTGCAACCTGCTGAGGCTAGCAAAAACTGGCACGAACCCTAGGACAGAAAGGCATTGAAGTATTTTATTGCTATGGCTTGGCTGTCTCCGGCTGAACCAAGAAACACAAAACTTGAGAGCCATAAATCCTGCAAGCAAAGGTGTAATCTTCTCCGCAGCCTGGGTTCATATAATTCTGCTGGTAACTGAAGTTCACAGGCAGGGCAGTGTTTGACATCCAAGTCAAACAATGAGAACGGTATGGCCTAAAATAAAGTACATGGCACAGAAGGTAGATTATCATAGAGTTATTTCAGCCTGAGACAAGCATGCTGGAGTACAAATGATACTGATCAGTCCTAATCTCCAGTATAGTACTTCATTTATGTTTGAAGAACAACAAGAAAATTGTCCCTTGTTCGTTGTACATTTCTTCAGAGCCAGTATCGCTTATGTCCTGGACCTGATGACAGAGACTGCTTCCAAAAACTAAATCAGTGACAGAGTATATACCAGAGGTCTCCAAACTTGGCAACTTTAAGACTTGTGGACTTCAACAAGGAGTTGAAGTCCACAAGACTTAAAGTTGCCAAGCTTGGGGACCCCTGATATATACACAGCACTCCAGGTTTGGTCCTTGTTATTTTCAGCTAAAAAACACCTGGAGAAAATTATGAGATGGAGCATCCTATAGTATATAAACCTAATTGTTTGCCTAACCTTCTGTTTGGAGAATTGATTATAGAAGAATCAGGGGTTTGACAGCTCTCCAGAAAGATCAAGATCAGGATTAGATTCTTTTTCTGCTATCTGACATGTTCGTGTCTTTGCTTGGTTCTGCTAGATTTTTCCAACGACGGTTTGCATTTACAGTACCAGCCGTCTAGTGTATCTGAACTGTAAGGTTTTTTTTTTCCAGATTGCAATTAAGAGGCCATTAATTTGCCATGAAATTCTTCTTTGTTAAGTCCTAAAAGCACACAAACATTTCAAACGGAGAATAAATGCGTTACATTCATCTTGGTTAGGAGATTTCACTCTTTTATCCTCTGCCCTTCAACATTACAGAAACAAGCTGCCTGTCTTTGGACACGATGGAGTCTCCCCTTAACCAGATAGCCGTGGTAAGCACCATGAACTTCAGAAGCACGTGGCAAAGGAAATTCACTTTCACACACACTCAGGCTTTGTCCTTTACCACTCCGGATGGCATCATCTTGAAAGTGCCTACCATGTATCTCAGAGCGGAAGTCAATTATGGTAAGGATAACAGGAATGGGCTTTTTCTATACAGACAAGTTTCCATCATGACAGAGAGAAAGAAACTAGAAGTAAAAGAGAACCAGCATAGCATTAAGAAACCAGGAAGAGTCAGTTTCAAGTCCACCCACAGCCAAAGCTCACTGAATGATTATAATAATATAATATAATATAATATAATTAATATAATATATTAACAGAGTTGGAAGGGACCTTGTAGGTCATCGAGTCCAAGCCCCTGCCCAAGCAGGAGATGGTTTTAATCGCTCTCGGGAATTGAACCGCCGAGCTGCCGACCTTAGGGGTACGCAAGCCCAGCATCTTACCACATGAGCCACCGTCTTGTTACTTAAAATTTTGAGTCACCCTCTGTCTGTCCAACCAACCTCACAGAGTTGTTGTTGCATGGAATGACGGGAGAGGGAACATTGTGTTCACTGCTTCAAACTCCTGAAAGAATTGCAAGTTATAAATCAAACTAACACAAAGACAAGTAAACAAGGAACCTCAAAGAATATGCAGTAGTGACAGAAATGACTCCGATGTCTGAATTCTCTGCACTTGGGGAGGGGCGCATAGCAACGATTGCATGTCAAATGCAGCTAGTCAAACAGTCCTAAACTGTTAAAATGTCATGTAAGAAAAAGGGGAGAATAGCACAGTGTTTTCCCTTTTCAAAGAAGCATACAGCCCACAGCCTTCTTGTCAGCATTTTTTTTGTGTGTCGCTTCCAGTTTTCTCTTGCCAGTTGCCATTGAACATCTTTTCAGTTAAAAGCTGATAATTTGCTTCCCACATTCTGCTCATCCAGGCACTCAGGTTGGCTACTGGCATTTTAAAGCACAGTGCAAAAATATTAAATAGGTGATAAACCCAGTTAACTATTAAAATCTTGGTGTAACAGATATATTTTTACAGGTTACCTAAAAACCAATGTTTTTCAACTACAACAACTTTAAGATGTGTGGACTTCAGCTTGTTGGCTGGGGAACTCTGGAAGATGAAGTCCATGTAACTTAAAGTTTCTGAGTTTGAGAAAAATTGATCTAAATACTGATACAATGAGCACCCAATATAGTTTCCAAGAGAACACGTTCCACAGACTTGCAGGAGAACAATGCAGGAGAACAAATAGTTTATGGTGGAAATTATAAGTTTGATGTATGTTCTGATTTTCATCCTGACCCTAAACTTTCTGTAATGGTGGAAATCCTGCTTAGCTCAGATATCCAAAATCCTGCTTAGCCCAGATTTGCTTTTGAATGGTGGTCTTACTTAATACATTCATACTGTATATGCAACATCTATAACTGGTACTACCTAAACCTAAATTAGTGTAATATAGTGATTAAGAAATTGTGCTGCAAAGTAGAAAGTTCTTGATTCCAGCTTCATTTCTAATGTGAATTCAGTTGGCCACCTTTGATACATCCCTCTCTTTCAATTCAGTTTCCATATTTGCAATAGGGGAAATATTTCTACTAAATGTATTGGACTCTAATGAGGATTTTTACTGCTACAATACAGCAGTATTTTACTACTAGCGTAAAAAGTATCATCTGATTAAATGTAGTTGATGCTTTTTAAGAATGTCACCCAGTGCATTTCTGTTTGGCAGATATCCATAAATATTTGTGGATGTGAAATAATTTTTCAGATTATTTCTGAATGCTCCCAATATATGAAGCATTACTGTAAAATCCAATAAATATGCAAATAATGGTCAGTGACAAGAAATATTTGTGGGGAAGGCTTTCAGTCTGTTTAGTTATCTTGATGTAATTATTAATCAAAAATCTGAATAAAAATGGCTTTTCAGAATGCTCAGAACTAAACACGTATAGCTCATAAACCCTAGTGTTCTATAGCTGAAATATCACTCCATAGAAGGTCTTTCTGAAATTACTGAAAATCCTGGTATGTTTGTTAATAGTATACTACTGGGTTTTTTTGACTTGCAGGTGAATTCCTAGTGGGCTCTCTGGATCAGATCAGTGTGGTTGAAATACCTTATCTGGAAGAGAAGGTTAGCATGTTTGTGGTGCTTCCATCCAACAGGAGAACTTCTCAAGCCAGGATTGAGGCTTACCTCTCGGCTCAAACCTTCTCTCTGTGGTCCAGCACCTTGAGAAGAATAGCAATGGATATCTTTCTCCCTAGGTAAACAAGCAATGTACATCCAGTTGCTTCAACATTTGGATCTCTGCTTGCGTTTCTGTGTGTGTAACAGGCACAAACATGACTGTAGACAAAATGCCATGGCTATGGATATGAAATATGTTTGGAAAGAGGAGAGGACACAGCCATGGCATTTGGACTTGGACTGCCTAAAATCTTAAGTGTAGAAATCCAGGGATAAGATCTTGGAAAAACTATACAGAAATGATTACAAAAACAAAGGTATGCTTTAAGCCCTAGAAACAGAATAAGAACACACAACATATTCTTGCAAATGTGCAATATTCAGGATGGACCACGTGCTCTTGAAATGTTGCTCCATTGCAATTCCCATCATATATCATTCTTAGACATGCTAAGTAGGCTGCTGGGAGGTGAAGTTCACTAAGCTCTGAAGAGGCCAAATGTCACCTTGCCCGTAGAGGAATTGCACTAAAAACAGCATAGTATATTTATGGTGTTCATCTATCACCTTTCTAGGTTCAAAATTCAAAACCACTTGGATTTAAAGATGATTTTATCTGCATTAGGAATTACAGACATGTTTCAGCAAACTGAAGCCAATTTTAAAGGCATTTCAGGTAAGCTTGCCTATATAATTTTTTCAGGTCAAAATGCCATATGCAACTTTGAGGGCATAGGAGTCACAGTGTAAAAAATAAGCAGGATCAGAATAAAGAAAGGAAATTTTTTAATTAAAAATAAAATAATATAATCTCTTATATATTACTTAATCTCAAGGATCTCTTTTATATTTAAAGTTTTCCCTCTTCTGTGATGTTGAAAATTACAATTCATTGGAAACTTTTAGAAGATCTTAGGAGCTGTATGCATTATGTTAAACTAAGGACTCAAATTATAGATTCTGCTCTGTGGCAGTAATTCGTCACAAAAGATCTTCTAATTGGAGTTTGGGGTCTATAAAACAATTTTTCTAATCACGGGTGGACATGGATTATTATAAGAACAAGAATGTACCTTGTACTCTGTCTATTTCACACAATACTTAATTTGAGCCGCTGTCACCTAAAATGTTTTGCCATGAAGCTTACAAATAATTTCATTTATCATGGGCTAACTTATCCTAGAAGTGCATTCAAAAGCTACATTTTTTGTGTGTCTTTACTTGTATGTCTTTACAACCCTGTAATCCCTTTTAATCGAGGTGGAGTTGGGATGACTGAATGGAGCTGAGCATTTACTGGCCGGATGCCTTTCTGATGCCTACATAGAGTTCACAGCACAGGTTTTCTTTGTGCCCTGATAGAGAAACATCTGTCATTGCCTAGGATTGAACTCTCAGTCTCCTAAGTGTGAGGCAAATTTCTTCACCTCTAGGCCACCATGGAGCTCATTCAAAAGCCACAATGTTAATCTAAAAATGAAAAACCTTCAGTTGAAAAGCCCTATGTAGAACTTTAATATAAGGAGAAAGAATAAGTGAAATAGATAGTTATTTTGAATAAGGATTGGTTTTTTTGGTAAGGATAAGGTAAAGGTAAGGATGGTCTTTTTAGTAAGGATAGTTTTGTACTGGAGGACTTCTTCAGGCATATGTGACATTGGAAGAGTTAGGGCTGAAAATGTTGACTCAGTTCTCATTGCAATTCATGTATTCATTAATGGATGGGCTTCACTTCACTGGGGATACTTACTAAATTTATACATGGTGTTAACTTTATAATTTCTGGAAGAAATGCTCTCTTTTCCACAGGCCTTTATTTCATTTTGTCAAACTGTCAAATAATACCCAACAGAAATCTTTCTTGAGCAGTTTCTTCTTTAAATAAGTTATTTTGTCATTGTGTTGGCAAATAATAACTGCTTTTGTTTGTTAGAACAAGGGGGTCTTTATATCTCAGAGGTTGTCCACAAAGCAAAGATTGAAGTGACAGAAGATGGTACAAAAGCCTCAGGCATTACAGGTAAGCCAGAGAGAATTAATGTATGAATCTGGAAAACAAGCAAATGGTTTATTAATTAAACAGCACTTGTAACAATAGCAATAGCACTTAGACTTATACACCGTTTTACAGTGCTTTACAACCCTCTCTAAGCGGTTTACAGAGTCAGCATATTGCCCCCAACAATTTTGGTCATTTTAACTACTTCAGAAGGATGGAAGGCTGAGTCAACCTTGAGCCTGGTGAGATTTGAACTGCCAAATTGCAGGTAGCCGGCAATCAGCAGAAATAGCTTGCAGTACTGCATGCTAACCACTTTGCCACTGCAGCTCATAAATAATTCTTTTATAATCCAACAAATACAGGTACTTCGGGTTATCCATTTGCCCACGGGAAGTTTTAAAACAGCTTAACCCAACCTGGTGCCCTATCAAATGTTATTATCAACCATGGAACTATGATATTGGGAAAAGAACCTCTTTTCCATGTCATATCATCGCTTGGAATTTGCTGCTTGGCAGCAAACAGGAAGCAAGCTTTCATATCTGTAAAATTCCACTGTGCTACATTTATCATTGACAAGTTTGGGACCTCTTAAAAACATATTTTTCATATTGACTTTCCCTAGGCATTAACATTTTTTGTTTTATCTGCTTAAATTTTATAATGCTGTTTGAATAATTGCTATGATGTACACTTCAGAATTTTCAAAGTGAAAAACAATATACACATAATTATAACAATTCCAAGAATAACAAGAAAAGAATTTCCAGTCAGCAGGGTCAAACTTGCAGATTTCAAAAAGTTGTACTCTGGAGGGAAGCAAGATGGGGAAAACCATGCTAGAGGCGACACCAGGGGTGGGTTTCAACCGGTATAACTACCGGTTTGCTTTGCGCATGCATTTTTTTTCTTTTGTTACAGAAACCAACTGAAACGGTTCGCTCCAACCGGCCCAACCTTAACAACTGGTTTGGGCGAACTGGTGCGAACCGGTAAAAACCCACCCCTGGGCGACACCTAATAATTTCAAGTCATTCAGAAATGGGCTGCAGTAAATTCCAATCAAATAGATTGGGAGCTTAGAGGTGGCACTTATTCTGGCCTCATTATATATTCTACTAGCTGATGACCCAGTGTTGCCCAGGTATAGTCGGGTCTGACACTGTTAGTAGCTGTATGTGTGTTGGTTTTCCTTTCCTTTCCTTTCCTTTCCTTTCCTTTCCTTTCCTTTCC
>JANHJO010009008.1:448000-464961 GCA_032468235.1 Pseudoxyrhopus heterurus | reverse complement strand
AGAAAAGTAGGAACCACCTTTGGTGGGAAGGTAACAGTGTTTCGTGCGCCTTCGGTGTTTAGTCATGCCGGCCACATGACCAAGAAGACGTCTTCGGACAGCACTGGCTCTTTGGGTTTGAAAAGGAGATGAGCACCGCCCCCTAGAGTCGGGAATGACTAGCACGTATGTGTGAGGGGAACCTTTACCTATATGTTATTGCGGCACCTATGTGTGCAGAGCTACAATATTTGGCTTGCAGCAATCTGGATGACCATTAGCAAAAAGTCACCTAGGGTTTTTGCAACTCAGCTATGATAGCCGAGAAATGTGAAACAAAGGAAATGAAGACTATAGCTAAAAGGCATACTGTGTAGTTGACCAATCAGATCAGAAACAATTTATTTAGAAGTTATTCATGAAAAATGAGAAATGTGCCCATTTCTCCACTTCCACCTGCAATTCCATCATAGAGTTGGGAACTAAGAATTCCTCAATCTGTAACATTTCAATGACTGCAGGGAGAAGAAAATGTGTTTTTCAGTGGGCAGGCATCTAATTGGAGAGGAATATCCCTGGAGTATTCGTTTATAAAATATTATTTGGTTGGCAGATATACTCACTGTTGGATTTCCTGTTTATGATCTAAGTTATGATCTTTTGGATCTCTTTTAGCCAAAGATGCTTGAAAACCAATTCCCTTTATAACAAAAAGCAAAGAAGTACCATTACAAAAACAAATACAAACGGTTATTAGATGACTGTGTTACACTAATAAACGGTACTTTATTAATTACCAGAGATGCTTTTGTAATGAGAAGTTAAAAAAAAAAAAGTTAAGCCTTAATTTTTACTCATGGTGAATACCACTCAATGTCCAAATACTGCAGATTTTGCTGATCAGGAATTTGGAAACTGTAACCCAATAAGGTAGTCCTCAATTTATGACAATTGAGCCCTGAATTTAGGCTGTAAGTCAGTGAGATGCAAATATGACTGCCTTGCTCAATGACCACAATCCTGGCTCCCCCTGTTGCATTGTTAAACAACCATGAAGGTTGTTAAGCAGACAGAGTGAAAGAACTGGCTGCCAAAGGAGGGGGGGGCAGCTCCCCCCGCCATGTGCAGAAGGGAACTGCAGCACTGGGCTGGAGAAAAGAAGCCCAGATGACCTTCCTTGCTCTACCAATGGACTTCTTCACCCGGTCTCTTTGAGAGCAAAAGCACTGCCTGACAGATTAATTTTATCCCTCTCAGGGCGGAGTTTCTCCGTTAGGCAGGAGAGGACCTGCAGTACTGGACTGGAGAAAAGAAGCTCAGATCGTCAAAATTTGACCTTCTTTGCTCAAGCCCAGCACTGAAATTTGAGAGCACTTTTGCTCTCCAAGAGGCTGGGTAAAAAGAAGTCCATTTGTGAAGGAACTTTTTCACCCAGCCTCCCTGAGAGCAAAAATGCTGTCTGCCAAAGAAACTCCGCCCTCCGATGAAATCAATCCATCAGACAGTTGGGGAGGGGAAGGGGGTTGCTCTCAAAGAGGCTGGGTGAAGAAGTCCTTCCAACGTTGACTATTTGGAAAAGCCAGCAGGGAAGATTCCACATGGCGTTCACATGGTTGTGGGGAGTCTGGCAACCTGCTATAAGTGCAAATGGGTGGCCAAGTGCCCAAGATTGCAATCATGTGACTGTGGGGGCCCTGCAACAGCTGTAAGTTTAGGCTGCAGGTTGTAAGTCCTTCATTCAGTGCCATCATAATACTGAACAGTTGCTAATGAGTGGTTGTTACAGTGGTGGGATTCAAAAATTTTTTACTACCGGTTCTGTGGGTGTGGCTAGGTGGACATGGCTATGCAGTTGGCCAATCAGAGGTGGTATTTGCCGTGGTCAGCTAATCAGAGGTGGTATTTGCCGGTTCTCTGAATTATCGCTACCAGTTCTCCGAACCTGTCGGAACTGGCTGAATAGCACCTCTGGTTGTTAGGTGATGGCTATCTGTGTATCTGGTAGATGCCGGGTTAGGGAAGGTTACCATATCGATTTGCAACTTTCTAAAAAATGCAAAACAGCACCAAAGTCACTAATGGTCTTCTGATATCAATCATTCATCTAGGCAAGGGGGTGGGGAACGATGGCCCTTTTATGACTTGTGGACTTTCAACTCTCAGAACTCCTGAGACAGCCGTGTTGAGTTGAAGTCCACAAGTCATAAAAGGGCCATCATACCTCACCCTTGATCTAGGCAATCCAGTTGAGATTTACCACCTTCCAAGGCCTCTGGAGACTAGTCGTAGCTCCTTAGGGGATGAGTATCTGTATATCCGGGAGATGCTAGGTTAGAGAAGACTACTTTATTGATTTGCAACTTACTAAAAAGTGCAAAACAACACAAAAGTTGCCAGTGATCTTCTAATATCAATCGTTCATCTAGGCAATCCAGTTGAGATTTATCACTTCTTCCAAGGCCTGGGAACTGCGTAGCTATTGCAGCAGTCTTCCCTAAACATCTCAGAAGTGAACTCTCCCTAAATTCTCATTGTTATAGAAATGGTTAGTTTATATTATTATGGAAAAGTAAAAAGTTGAGTTTTGATGTTAATGCTTTATTCTACTGCAACAGAGGGAGTTGGAAGTGAACACTTTTTTTTTCTTTTCTCCCTCCCCCTCATTTTTTCCCCTTCTCCTCCCCACTGTGCCCTCCTATTTGCTTTTGTATTTTATTCTATAATCTAATAAAATGTTTAAAGACTGCAACTTCCAGAATTCTCAACAATAACTACACTGAGCATAAAAATGTGGAATGTGCTTGGACTGGGGAAGATTAAATATAATGTCAATATTAATTAATATTAATTGATTATCATCATGGCTCTTAGAAATGTTTGCTTTAATAGCTTACCTTAACAATTTTTATAATGTCTCGAGGACCAATTACTTCTGGATCATAACGAACACGGGCTTTTGAAGTGGCTAGGACTACAGATGCATAGAGAATGCCAGGGGTTTCAGTAAGCTTGGATTCAATGCTATGAACACACGAACTACAAGTCATCCCTAGAATCTAAGCAAAATTTCAGTTAGTTGTCAGCACACGAATCTGCTTTGGGCTGTCAGATTGACCATTGCGCCATTGAATCTATATCTCCCATGTTAAGCAAAAAACAAAACAAATAACACTAAGTTTCATTAGTGTGGTACTTGATACACCCTCCTGAAGTTCTAGATCAAGAGGGCATCTATAGAGGAGAGAAAATGAAAGGGAAATACAGCCAATGAGAATCCCAAGGGTAAACCAGCTTTCCCTAATCTAGTGTTATATGCTAAATCTCATCACATGCTAGCTGGGAGATGGGCTGGCAATATATTGGGGAATCTCAACTGTTATATTTATTTATTTATTTATTTAAATCAATTTATATGCTGCCCAACTCCCCAGGGACTCAGGGCGGCGTACAACATATGCAAAACAGAGTAAAAAACAATATAAAAACAGAATAAAAAGACACGATTAAAACACTTCCTCACTCCCAAGCCTGCCGGCACAACCAGGTCTTCACTGTCTTGTGGAAGGGTAGAAGACTGGAGATGGTCCTGATATCCGGGGGAAGGTTGTTCCATAGGGTCGGAGCCAGCATAGAGAAGGCCCTTGCCCGCGGACCTGCCAGCTTACATTGTTTTGCTGACGGGACCCGCAGGAGGCCCACCCTTTGCGATCTAACTGGGCGCTGGGTGGCAAATGGTGGTAGGAGATATATATTTGCCTTTCATAAGAAATTTTGTAACAATTTTCACATTGCAAAGTATGGTAAGTACATTCCCTTCCTTGGTCAATCTTTTTTCCTGGGAACATCTCAGATGCTCACATTTCTAAGAAGTAGCTGGAATAAATGTAGAATTGTATGTATGTATGCAAATCTATCCAATTGGTATTATGCTTTAAAACTTGACAATGAAACAAATTAAAAGTACAAACATAGATGTACAGAAAACTATGGGGGTATAAAAATATGACTTTAATGGCAAAGCTAATTGTGTAACCTGCGTTTAAAATTTGCTGCTGGGATCCAAAATTCAGTGTTTCAAAAGTCATATGCATGAACCTAAAAGAAAGACAATTTATTCCTTGTTGAATATTCATATTTGCATTTTTCTGTTTAGGATCAATAGGAAGCTTCTAAGACTTAGTGTCATGATGCTCACCTCAAGATCTATGTTTCCATCTGCACCAGCATAATCTTGTAAGACTGAAGCTTCAAAACCCAATTTCTCAATCAACTGGATTATTTCAAGAGGCTGAATTTTATCTGGCTTATATATTACTTCCACTTTCCCTGCCATCAAGGCAACAAGCACAGAGACTATTCCTGTAAAAACAAAGCTGCATCAGACAAATAAATTATTTTCCGTGTCATACCTAACAGTCTGAACACAATGGTAGTACTCAGTCCAGCCTTAAAGTATAAACTTTATTACTTAATCCAGTTACTACTTTAGGTAGCCTGATGCGAAAGTAGATCTTTCTCAAATCTATTGTCTTCCCTTCTAAGCAGATATATTTACAAGGCATGTCTAATACCAAATCAAAGTATTCATGTCATTGTTAAGTACTTAACATTTGAGGCTAGGTTCATTCCAATAGAGTTATTCATATAACAGTAAGATGCTAAGATGCTAAGATAGCGCCTATAGTTATTTAGCAAGGTAAATAATCAGCGATGGCTGAAAGCCACTGTTTCAAAGGAGAACCCAAATAACATAAAGAAAAAAAATGTGCCATGCTATGTTACCATCTTCTTTTTGTAAAATTTTCTCAATGCTTGAAACACACGATGCACAAGTCATGCCTGTTACAAGCAGGAAACATTTTTCGGTGTTCCTTTTACTGGACAATTCTGGAAAGTTAGTATGCAACTTCTTTTCTGGCAAAAATACATCTTCAGATGACAGTTCTGGGACTTTGGTTTTGAAGGAAACAGAGGTCATCTCACTCAGCTCTATACCTCCGTCAGTAGGTTTTCCAATGACGGTATCTAAAACAAGATCAATATGTGGAGCAGAAGAAACATTAGTTAATCATTATCCCAAAAGTATTTTAGGTTGCTTTTGGCAGCATTGCCTTCCTTCTGAGCAGTCCTATATTTCTGAAGTTAAATGAAGAATTTGAAACAAATATGTGTTGGAATGCCAATCCCAGATGCATTTTAATTTTCAAAAGATGAAAGATATGGAAACACGTCTGAGAGATTTGAACTATTTAAAACATGGATGGACATTTGTGTGTGTGTGTGTGTGTGTGTGTTGAAGACCACCTTCTATCAATGATAATTGATTGGTGGTTTTAGGATGGACAGAGCAAACCAGCTGAGGAAAAGAACATCCATTCTCTCTGATAATTCCCTCCTTTTTCCTTTTCTTGAAAGCTTTTCCCTTCCTTTTCCAAAACATAAGATTCTTATGAGACCTGTGATCTCTGGCAAAACAAATTGTGAAATGTTTATGCCAGTCAGGCCTATTTAGTATTTTGATGGAAGACTACCTGAGAATATTAAGATTGTAGGGTAAACTGGAAAATCGGTTCTTATAAAGGCAATGGCAAACCCATGCTAGGGAAAAGGAAAACTCAGGGTTAAAGTTAGAGGCCATGAAGTCACCAGGAGTAAATCTAAATATGTTTTTTCCCCAAACATTTTGTTATGTTAAAAGGCAACAAGTTACAATGATCTTATCCTGCACATGATGGATATTCCATCAGCAGCCCAGAATATCATTATTCTGAAATAACTCTACTGAGTTTATTGATATGGCAAAGGAAGTCTGTGCTGGATATAGTTTTTGGCTTCCTACACAGGATATAGTTTTCTACAAAGTCTGGTGGGCTTAAAAACAGTAACATAAAAATCAGCTAACTATTTCTGAAGGAACTGAGAATTAGTTTCTGTTTATTTACAAATTATCCATCCTTTTTGTCTTTCAAGGACAGATCTAACCCTGCAACTAAAAGAGAGACAAATTTAATTCATGGATGGAATTCATGTGTTCCATATTAACTGAAAGCTATAGTCAGTTTCTAAATAAATACATGGAGCTCAGCAATAGCAATATTTTTCTCCATTAAGTATCTAATATTTAAATACCATGGCACATTCGGTATTTAGGTATTAAAACTCTGTATTTTACCGGTGTACAGAATGTATCCAATTCAAAAAACCATGTACACATTTAGGACCTAACAGTTTTAACTCTAGGCCGAGGCTTATAAATTTGTGTTCTAAATTTTAACCCATTCAGAAGCAGCTCAAAATGTTTAGGTATTTAAAATTCATCAGCTGACACAAGAGTTTTCATGCATCTTGATTCAACAGCAGAAAAAGCTGTATCATACAATACCTGTTAGGACAAAAGCATCAAATCCCATGTCTTCTATAGCAGCTCGTATCTCTTCAGAGTTGGTTATAACGGGATTGTAAGACACAACTGCGGTACCTTCAGTTAAAGATACAGAGATGTGCATTACCCCTTTCTTTTGGGATATGGAGCCTTCAATAGAATTTACACAAGAACTGCAGGTCATTCCATCAATTCTAAGGAGCGCCGTACTGCATCCATTTGCCCCCTTTACTTGGGAAAGGTGACTGAAAGAAGGTACGGAAGAGGCAGCATTTGAGATAATTAGTCCGTTTTGGCCTTCCATTCCACAAGAAAAAACTAGGTTAAAGTTACCAGGGGTAATGGCTTGGATGGCTTGCTGAAATGAAGGTGGAGTGATGAGCTTTTGGTCGAACCACACAGTAATCTTTTTTTCTTCCAGGGATACCCTGATACCCTGTACTCCAGTCATCTCTGAAATCAAACTTTCCATATTGTTGACACAAGATCTGTCATGCATTCCTTCGATTTCTAGTACTGCAACGCATGTACTGGATCCAATGTTATCCCTAGTATTTCCGTCACCATTACATTCACTGGACATTTTTACATTTATCTGCTGTAAGCGTTCAGCATCAATAACACCTAGTCCCAATGGGGCTTGCTTATGCTTTATGGTGCATTCATATCCCAGGGCGTCTATGCTATTCTTTAGTTCTTCGGGCTTAATAATAAGGGGATAGTAAACAATGATAGCTTCTTGGTTGTTGAGGGCCACTTTGATTTTCTTCACCCCGTGTAATTTCCCAATATTTTCTTCAATTGTATGGACACAAGACTGACAGGTCATGCCTTCTATTTTCACCTTAATAACAGCTTCACTGGACCATTGGCCTGAAGTCTGGGTTGCCTCTACAACATTGGCGTCAAATCCCAGTTTTTTAATTTCCTGGCTGATTTGCTGAGAGCTTGTTTCCAGTCCCAAATATTTAACGGTTACTTGGCTTTGTTCAAGAGATCCCTTGACATTAACAATTCCTGATAGCTTGGAAATTTTGTCCTCTATGGATTGGATGCATTCTTGGCAAGTGATACCCAAAAGACCAATGGTAGTTGTGTTTAACTGAGAATGAAGAGAAGGTGAATGACCCGAATCCCCCTCGAAGCTCAGGTTGGTAAAAGCAAGCTTCTGTTTCATTGCCAAGGCAGATAGGTGGTTAGGTGAAAGGTGCTGAGGCACAGCCTGAAATAAAAGAAAATTTAAACCAAACATTAATTCTGCTGTTTTAATATATGGGATGAGGAGGTAATAATCCTTTTGTGTAAGCTTGCTACTTATTTGTTAGGAATACTATCTTTAGACATTTCTAAAGTGAACAGTTGTGAATGTGCTATTCATAGTCTTTAAAAAAAATATTTTTCTGTGCTCACAAAGAATTGTTTAATTGAGATATCACGTATTTTCTTCCAAAGGTCAAACAAGTGGACTGTCCCTTAGCAAGAGCAGGGGACACTGAGATCAAAATACAATTTTCTGATCGTTTTATTTACACATGTTCCAATAATACTTGGGAGTGTGGGGAAGGACTTTTGGAACTACCATTTAGCAGGCAGTAACAAGATGAGACTCTTCAATCTGTATTTTGCAAAAATATATATACACTATATTTAAATATAGCTGTGCTTAAAATTCATATTTATATGTTAAATGCATGTCTTTAGTGAAGTATTTTAGTGTTAAGGCTGCAGTCCAAACATGGTACCGGGTTCATGTCTTGCACCGAGCTACAGTTTTGTTTCTTACGTAAGCCTCAGTTTTCTGGTTTACAAATTGTGCTAAAGCATAAACCATGATTAATAAAACATAAATTTATCAAACATGCTAAAATACACTCAACCCTTCAATGACCAGGACTGAACTCTTATAAAATCAGGAGCGCCACATTAAATTAGACAGCCTCCATAGTTCAAAGTATGTTGTATACTTCTAATCTAAACACGTACTGTGTTTAGATTAGAAGTATACAAAATCCTGAGCTTCTACTGGCTGAAAAACTGATACTCAAAATAAAGTCTTCAGCAGTTTCATTATGTTAGGCTTACCATATTTTCCTGCCAACGATTTAAGGAGAAAACCCAAACTTAAGAATTTTTTTAAAAAGCCACATTGACCCAGGATGCTGAGAAAAAATGGGGTGAAATGGGGAGATCCAATAAGTATAGGTAGTCCTCGACTTACAACAGTTCATTTAGTGACCGTTTGAAGTTACAATGCCACCGAAAAAGTGACTTGTGACTCTTCACTCTTTCAACCACTGCAGCATCTCCGTGATCATGTGAGCAAAATTCAGAAGCTTGGCAACTGACTCCTCATATTTATGATAGTTGCAGTGTCCCGGGGTCATGTAATCACCTTTTGCGACCTTCTTACAGGCAAAGCCAATGGGAAAGCCAGATTCATTTAACAACCATATTACTAATTTGAACACTGCCGTGTTTCACTTAACAACTATGGCAAGAAAGGTTATAAAATGGGGCAAAACTCACTTAACAAATGCCTTACTTAGCAATGGTCATAAGTGAAGGACTACATGTATTCTGCCCTAGACCTCTTGGAATCTGTCACAATAAATAAATAAAAAAAATCTCCTGAAGACAGACTAACAAGACCAACAAGCAAAACACCAAGTTTGTCAACTGATTTTTTTTTATTATTATCAGGATGTTTCAAATTAATTTCTTTAAAACAAGTGACAGGAAAGAACTAAAGCTAAGTGTAAAGTGATAAAACTAGGTACAGTTGAGTATTATGTATGATCCAAGGCTTTTAAGAAAACTCTAAACGTTAACCTACATATCTACAGCTGCTTACGCTGCTGCAGTTTATTGAACTGAGAATTATTGCTAGTGTCGATTTCCAATAATGAGCTTATCTGTAATTACAATTTGTCACTCTTTCCAAGCAATTAGTATTATGAAAACCTTACATGCAGCCTAAGATTTGATACCCTGTAATAGCCAAACTACTGGCTGATGCAGTTGCGGAAATGCTTTCTCCACCAATAAAAAAAGCAAATTTTATTTTTTTATATTTCGGAGAGAAAAAGAGATACTACTGGCACATATTATAATGTTACAACCATAACATTACAGAAACTGCTAGTAAACTGAATGTTTCAAGAGAAGCCGCTCCATTCTCTCTGTATGAACAGAGCTTACATTCATACCACAACTCATAACTCCACTGAGTTGCTCCATCAGGCTTCCTTCAAGGACACCAACATTGTACTTCAGCCTGAATTTCCCACAAAAAACCCCCCACTCCAAACACGCAGCATAGATCCAGGTAGGTTAATCCGAATCCCTCCAGCCCCTGTACACTGACCTGTCTGTCACTGCTGTCCAGTATTGCTGGCAAGTCCCTGGAGAAAGCGTCTTTCTCTTTTGGAAACGCATCCTTAGTTCTTACAAGAGCTCCTTGCCTGTAACATTCATTATCTTGCAACATACATATGTTTTTAGAAGACTGCCTTTTACCGAAATTAACCAGATTAATGTTTTTGTGGTTCAGCGTTGCAACTGAGGATTGGCTTGTTCTCAGAGACATTCTTCTTTTTTCCTTTGCTTTTCTACCTCCTCATGGTACTGACCACCAAATGAAAAAGTGTTGGTTGCTTCATTTAGTACTGCAAGAATTCCTCCTCCCCTGCACTCCGTACTCTCTGGATGGTCAGATCGGTTAGATCACTGTGTGAACCTTTAGCCTTCTCTCATATCCATAGATTATGTCTCCACTGCGCATGGTTACAAATAGGGTTTATTTTTTTCCCACCCATTGTCTGCCTCATACTCATTGAAAAATGGCATTTAATACGATTAATCTTTGTACACAGCTCTCCAGCGTCCTCAGCCAAGGCTGCCTTTCACAAGCTTGTCAAATATGGCCTGGGTGAGGCAATCCCATGTATAATTAACTCTTCCAGCTGAACTTTCTTTCATCTTCAATCAAAAGCATGTTCAAAACACTGGGAACCCAGATTTAAAGAGATCAGTTTTTAAACATGAAAAGGGTACAATATTTATTGAAGTTTTGCTGTGCGACAGACAGAAAATGTGAGCTGTGTGATGAAAAATGATCAGTCCTACTAACAAATGCAGAAGGAATGAAAGTATCAAGCAAAGGTACTTTATGAATTATATTTACCTAATAAAAAGGGTTTGAGTAAATGTTACCTAGCTTTTCTTTCTTGCTGCAAGTTACTCCTGTCTCTCTTGACATGACTTTTGAAGTCTGCATGTCTCAGATCATGAATCTGTGGCAGTTTATTTATATAGAATTCCATTTCACATTGTTTACTAAATGAATCAAATCAAGCTTTCTGTTATTTCAAAATTCAATTGATGTTCGCTTTCAGAAAATTGTTATGAATTTGCATATGCTAACTAAAACACTACTGCCAGGCATCAAACTCCCTAACATTTTACCAAAACAAGTTTCCTTTGTCCATGCCACAACTTCAGCAAGGTTTCATTATACTTAGAAGAGCCGTGAGATAACTTTTCAGGAGATTCTTAACTATTTTCAAATACATTACTAAAGTATTGCTCCCAATTCTCCAATCAGTAAGCAGCTCCCTGGAGCAGCTTGATTTCTTTTGAAAGTAAAACTACAGCAGATTTATTGGCATGTAAGGCACTGTAATGTTCGCAGTTATTTGCATATTCAGAAGGTAAATATCAATGCAAGCACACAAAATAGAAGGGAACCTGCCAATGCCACTGCACTACATTTCCCAGCATGCTTCATCATTTGCCATACTGGTTGGGGATGCTGAACTCATACTTCCATTAAACATCAACAAGGCTCTCCTCAAATGCTGCATAGCTCAATCCAAATTTGTCAAATATCTCTATCCTCTCACCCAGCATACTTATCTAACAGTTTTGTGATAATATCCTTCCCTAGTCCCAAAGGTGCTTTTACAAGAGGAAACTGGACTTTCTGGTTTTTCTTTGAAGATGTTTTGCTTTTCATCCAAGAAGCTTCTTCAGTTCATCCTTCCTAGTGTTCCTAGATCTTAGTTTCTCCTCAGAAAAGGATTTGCATTAGAGCATCCTCAGGTCGAATGAAGAAGACCTTCCCTGGTTTTGATGTCTCCCCTCTGATTCATATCTCAGTTTAAAGGAAGGGTTTTTCCACATAATCACAGAAAATGTCCTTATGAAAACAGCTAGCCTGACCTTGGAAGAGCAAGTACGCCCCCTTTTCATAATCTTTTGGATCCTCTCACAACAAAAGCTTCTTAAAAGGCACTAAACAAAAGGAATGTAATTTGAACTTCAGACTCTAAAATAAAACTGAAGAAAGGGAAAAGATGTTTAATAAGAGAATATAGTAGATCAGATGTGTTTACGCATTAAAGCAGCTTATTCTCTAAAAACAGGATGCCTCTTCCCTACAAGTGAAATGGGTAGGGCTGAGAGAGTGTGATTGGCCGAAGTCAACCATGCCTATGGTAGGAGTAGAACTCATGGTCTCTTGATTTCTAGCCTAGTGCCTTAGATCAAACTGGCTGCTAATCTTATTTCAATAGGAGAAGGAATCATCTTATTTTAGATTGAAATATTACTTATTTGTTGGTTTAGACTTTAGAGAAATGATGGTTCATATTGTCTAAGTGGTAAGAAAATAATTTCAACAGATGCATCCCTTGGAGTGGTCCATTCTTCTGGCAAAAACCACAGTGCTTGTTAGAACACAGTAACCTGTATTTACATGTCACACTAAGCTAAGCTTCATATATTAATGCATTAATCGTGAATTTCACTATCATTTTCTCAGTTTTAAGACAAGATTGTGAAATACGTAACCCTCCATGTTTTGTGTCTTGTATTCATAATTCCCAGCTGGTAAAACCATTGAGAATGAAGACTGTAATCCAAAACCCTTAGAAGATCTATTTTTTTTTTACCACTGTTTGGACTTGATAATGTTGGATTACAACTTCTGTCAGTCCCCATCATATGATCAAAAACCAAGAAAAAAATTACAATTTAGCACCATATAGAGAACACATTCCTTTAGATAACCATAATGGATATCATTGTATACTATTTTAAAACCAGTATTTCTAGCCCAGGTGCATATTCAAAAGTTTACTGTCTTATATTTTAACTTGTCCAGAAAGGAACTAAAATATAACATAATTGTCTGGAGAATGAAGATACAAGGACAAAGTAATGGGCAAGAATTAAAATCATATAACTCTAAGATTATGTCTAAAAATTAAGGACAATGCACATTAAAGAGTGCTGAATCCAATAGGCCTACATAAAGGATTTATATAAGCCTAAAGAGGAATGAAACATTCAACAGATGAATCCAAATGGATACTTGAGGCTATCACAAAATATTGCTGTGCCTGCGATTTTAAAATAGGGAGTCAATTGAAAAAACATTAATACAAGTATAACAGAATGAGTATAGTTCACAAAAGTCTAGCATCATTGAACAGCAATATTAGGTTCATATTGTATATTAACTACCAATATAAATGTTTCTGCCTTAGTAGAATATATATTCTATATATATATATATCTATTTTGATTGTAAACCATAGTACATGGGTTAATGTGATATTTTATTAAGCAACAGTACTTTATTAATTAATCATTATTAAACCACTGTTAACTTTTTCTCATACAATTATATTCTTTTATTCTAATCTTCCAGAGGATAGAACAACTGTTCAAGAAACTTTTCTTCACTCCTATTTTTTTTTCTAGAATTACAATGAACCATGGATATTAAAACAAAAAAGTTGCTTCCTTTCTGTTTTTTAAAGGAAATAGCACTTATAAAATATAAATGGAAATTACTAAAATGATAAAATATTGATTTCTGTGGCTTCATATTACTCTTCTTTTAGAAGTACAAGAGCATATTCAGTCTTCAAATGATTTTCTACTTTGTAACAATCCTGCAATGTCCCTATTTTTTAAACTAAGTATTGCAATTTGATCCTGTACATGTTTATTCTGGCTAAACTCTATGATATGTATTGCCAAAAACCTATGCAGAATTACAACATCAACCAATTATAGATGACACAGCATATTCACAGTGAAACACACACATTCAATGTGTGCTACAAGAAATCTGACTAGTCTATCAATATTTCTACTTACTGTGTACGTCTCTAATTTAAAATGTCTTCTGTTCAAAATATTTGAAAGCATTCTGGAAGCTAAGCATTCCATCGTTGTCAGTACTGCTACAATGCATACCATGAGAAAAGCAAAAGCAGTCAGGAATTAAAAGCCACATGCTGATCATATGAAGGGACTTGTGCTTTATTAATCTAATTTGGAATTTAACAAGTTTATTGCAGGAAATTGCCTGCATATGTTTTATCCAATGACATATAAATACAATATTTAAATATTAGTGGTTGTATTTCTTCTATTCGTGTCCAATTCATAGAGACTGCCCGGACATTTCACTGCAGGTTTTTTGGCACTTTTTTTTAGAAATAGTTTGCCCTTGCCTCCTTTCTAGGTCTGAGAGAGAGTGACTGGGCCAAGGTCACCTAGCTGACTCTCTGACTAAGGTAGACTAGAACTCACCATCTTCCAGCATCTAGCTTGATGATTTAACCATATACCAAGGATGTCAAACTTGTTTTCATTGAGGGCCACATCAGGGTTGTGTTTGACCTCAGGGCGCCAGGGTGGGCATGGCCAGCTTGATGTCACTCGTGTCAGGGGGCGCCTGTGGTGGCCCAAGCACTCTGCCAATGAAAACTGGCTCCCAAGCTCCGTTTTCAGCTGTGACGGCCTCCTGCAACCCTCTGCCAGTGAAAATGGAGCTCAGGAGGGCTGCATGCGGCCCTCCCAAGCTTCATTTTCTCTGGCAGAGGCACCGTGGGCCAGTCCTTCGCTGTTTCCAGGGCTGCCCCTTGGGCCAGATCTAAGTACCCCATGGGTCAAATCCGGCCCACGGGCCTTGAGTTTGAAACCCCTGCACTACTGGTTCTCTAAATCTTAATACCAAATACTAATGATTTAATACTAATATTAAATAAATAAATTGTTTCAAACTATCTGAAAGATTGAAAAGGGATTTTTTCTTATTACTTTCAGATATCCCTTTTCCTGAAAACTTGAACAAACTTTATTTATTTTTCACACTTAATTGTCCATATCCCTCAAATGATAATTATTTCTTTTTAAATTATAAAACAATTTAGCTAAAAGATAAATTATACAATGTTACATAAAATGCTAAATCAAGAAATAAACTAACGGATGAAAGGATAGAAAAACTTATCACAAATACAAACAATCCTTCAGTTTTCAGAAGTCCAGAAAAATACTAACAATAAACTGAAACTGATAATTGATCCTATTCAGATTCAGAAAATAAAAAAGTAAACATTATAGGTGTCAAAATATGAATTCTGAGCCTCAGTCTATGACAGCTGTGTTAATCTGTGATGGCTAAAATTAGGAGACTAGTAGCATCTTTTCCAAGTAACAAAAGGGAAGGCAGGTTGGTTACACAGATGCAGACTACAGGTAGTCCTTGACTTACAACAGTTCATTTAGTGACTGTTCAAGGCTACAGCAGCACTGAAAAAAGTGACTTATGATCATTTTTCACACTTATGACCGCTGCATCATCCCCATGGTCAAGTGATCAAAATTCAGACACTTGGAAACTGGCTCATATTTATGAGGGTTGCAGTGTCCCGGGGTCATGCGATCACCTTGTGTGAACTACTGACAAGTCAATGGGGAAGCCAGATTCATTTAACAATTGTGTTACTAATTTAACTGCAGTGATTCACTTAACAACTGTGGGAAGAAAGGTCATAAAATGAGACAACATTCACTTAAATGTCTCGCTTAGCAACAAAATTTTGGGCTTAATTGTGGTCATATGTCAACGGCTACATGTACTTCTAAGTATAGGTTACAAGTAATTATTAATTACCAGTTGCAATTTGTTAAAAACCCATTGTGTTTGATGAGGCTTTCT
Organism: Pseudoxyrhopus heterurus; assembly: GCA_032468235.1. NCBI lineage: Eukaryota > Metazoa > Chordata > Lepidosauria > Squamata > Pseudoxyrhopus > Pseudoxyrhopus heterurus. The sequence goes on along the minus strand of JANHJO010009008.1, from coordinate 449,581 downwards.
GGGATTTCCTCAAAATCTTTGATGTACAGGATTTCTCACCCAACAGTGCTGTTGAACTCCCACGTTTCTAAAACATTGATCTTGAGGTCTGTTATGGGGTGATCACAGAAACTGAAACATTCTGATGTTACTTTGTCCTTGTTTTGATGTGTCCATTAATTATTTTGCACAAAGATTGACCCATTCGTCCTACGTAGAATCCAGAGGAGCAATGCTGGCTGATGATGGCGTATATCACCATAGAGAAAGGAGGGGGGAAACCTCTTTGAACTTTTACACCTGTTTGTGCCAGCTTTGGTTTCATAAGTTGCCCTTTGTCTATGGCCCTTTGATTTTTTAAAATCAAAGGCTTTTTGTGCGGAGAGGCAGCCATATGTTGAACAGCACATTTAAAGCAACAGCATTTTCCCAAATTTAAATGTAAGATTGATCATTTTCCTTGGGCCTACAATTCATTCATGGCAAAAATATAGCAAATTATGATTTATTGAATTCTGGAATAATTACTACTGCTACTGGTACTAAGAGCTCTGCAAGTAGGCAAGAATCAGCATGAACATATACTGTATACTAATAAACAGGGAGGATTTTCATGTTAAAGTCCTATTTTTATGCCTTCAGATGGAAATCAAAGAGATGACTGAAATTGTAACAAATTATAATGAATTAATTTTATATGAACTCACAATTACTACTTTAAAAGCTTGTCTTTCTTATATCAAGAAGAGCTCAATAAATAAATGGAATAATAAACATGTTATAAAATTTTCTTTATTATGAAAATCACTAGTCTACTCCCTAGTTGCTCAGTTGCTCCCAATTACCAAAACTGCCTAACAAAGCAAAAATTATTTGTTTAGTTAAGTCACTCAAATAAAAGGATGTTGACTTGTTCCTTCTCTTATCAGCCAAGTGATAAAACCAAAATTACTTCTTGGTTACAATAGTTAGCTTGTAACAGAGGCAATAAACCAAAACTGCTTGTTTGGATTGATTTATACATCTATTCACTATATTACACTATAAAAATGTACTCAACATATTTAGAGGAGAACATATTTGAGAGGAGGTGCAAATCTGAAGCAAACAGACTACAGTAGTTTATTCTTCTGTGCTTCACTCAGTAATGACTTTTAATGAGAGAAACTAATCTTGACATGAGACCTACTAAATAAAACCTCATTAAAAATCGATCCTAGCTTAGGGTATATAAAACTGAAATTCCTCTGATGGATATATGAAGGAAACTTTTAAGAAAGAACACAAGTGACCTTCTCTTTGATGTGTCCTCTTTAGCAACTTTTTCTTTTCAATTACATTGCACCAACTGCTTTGTGAAGTCTGCTCCATTACAATGTCACTAGCTGATGATTGGTTTGCCAATAATTTATAACATGGTTTGTTCAGTTTTGTCTGAGCATTCTGTGTAAATTCAACTGTGGCTTATAAACCTCATCCATAGTTTAGCATCACTTATGAACCTAGCCACAGTGAGCTTTTGAACACTATGAATAGAATAGAATAGAATAGAATAGAATAGAATAGAATAGAATAGAATAGAATAGAATAGAATAGAATAGA
>JANHJO010009008.1:386943-406291 GCA_032468235.1 Pseudoxyrhopus heterurus | reverse complement strand
CCGTGTAGGAGCTTATAGAGCACATACACACATACTTACACAACCACACTTCTCTTTTATAGATATAGATAAAACAAAGGGAGAATCCTGCTGGATTAGATCAAAAGTCCACCTTGTCTAGTATTTTGTGTCCTACTCTGGCTGATGATACAACGGAAAAGCTCACAGGGAGGATATGAAGACAAAGTCTACTGCTAATACTAACAGCATATTTTGCATTTGAGGCATGCAACTTTGATTCTGCAATATACATGCTCGCACACATACATTTTCAGAGCCATAGCTGTTTAGTATTTCCCCAAGGTTTCAAAAATATTGATCTAAAAGAAACTCAGATCCTTAAGCTAATCACCATCAAGTGAGAGATCCGGAGAGGACTTTGGACTGTTACTTAGTCAACGGAACTGCCCTGTGATCTCTAAAGTTATCCACTTCTTGACTTCTAGCTAAAATGGCTAAATGCTTCTTCCCCAAAGTTAAAAGTGACATCTGCTAATATTCTGTATTTAATGTAATAAGGAGCTCTTTAATGTTTCCTTTTGCAGGTAGATACCATACTCAAACTCTTCATCTAAACATATATGGCACTGGGTAACTAGAAGCAAAATAAGGTATTATTACTCTACCCCACTGAACTCATATGACTCTTTATTGGCTTATATGTTATAAAAATAATAATTAAAAACTTCCAAGGTGAGGTGAAAGCCAACCAAGCAATCTTAACAATGATCATGAATATCACATCAGTCCCCACAGGAAAACAAAAAGAAATACATACATAGATATATAAACTCAAAGAAACAATCTCCAAAACCTGTTTTTTAAAGTTTTGGGCAGAAAGTATTTTGTACCTTTCAAAAGACGAAATTTTAGAAGAAGCTGTTTATTGTTGTTCTATTCTAAGAGTTAGCCAAAATACAGGTCCTCAACTTATGACCACAACTGAGCCCCAAATTTCTGTTGCTAAGTGAGATAGTTGTTGTGGATTTTGCCCCATTTTACAACCTTTCTTGCCACATTTGTTAAGAGAATCATGGCAGTTGTTGTTAGGAACATGAATCTGGCTTCCCCATTGACTTTGCTTTTCAGAAGGTCACAAAAGGTGACCTGTCATAAATTGCAACTGTCGTAAATATGAGAGTTGCTAAGAATTTGAATTTTGATCACATGATCATGGGAAAAATGGTCATAAGACATTTTAGTGCGCTTGTAACTTAGAATGGTCACTAAATGAACTGTTGTAAGTCAAGGACTACCTGTAACTATAGATCAAAATGATACCTTGAAAGGAAGTATAGAAAGTTACAATATTGGGATGCTTCATCTTGGCTAGAAGAGTTGCTTCTTTTTGAGATGATTCTTTTTCCTTCCTTGGCATCTTTATTTATTTAAAAAAAATGCAACACAAGTTGTTATTATGTGACTTTATAGGAATACCACAAAGATATTTAAAGAATTCTGAATGCTGCTTAGTGTAATTTTTCCTAAATTGATGCCCTCTGAACAAATCTTATATTTCCAGTAAAAGTTTTTGTTGCTTGGGAATTAATGTGAACCATTTTTTTTTTGTTATATTAACATCATTTCACAATTAAAAGTTACTAAAAAGTTACTATAACACATTTCATCAGTTTCTTTCAACATCCTTTAAGAAACAGACTACTTCCTAAAGGGCTACATATAATATTTTTAGAACTTTAAATTGTCATGGAACCTCAGAAACAGCAATAGCATTTGGACTAAATAACACATTGAATTCATTATCACAAGCACTCACAGATAAAACAAACTTATTTTCATTCCTGCAAAGATATTAAAAATGCTTCTTCAGAACTTAACTTTAATCCTATGTCAAATATTCAAACCAATTCTAAGCTGTCTAAAATATTGCTAATGGTTACTGTTGCTGCCATTAGGCAGATCTTTCTATTCAATTGCCATCTTCACCTTGGACCAAACATTATCCTGCTACATAAAACTATTATAAAAAATATTACCTTAGTTAAATTGATCTCCTTGATAACACATTGTTGATTGTCTTCTTTTTTTCTGGCTAAGAATATTTTGCCAAATGCTCCTTCTCCAATCATTTTAATTATTACATAATTATCCATGATTCTGAGTTTTGGAGAAACATCAAAAACAAAAAGAATGTAGTACTTTTAATATTTAAACACCAAACTTTACTTCAAAGTGTAACCTTTAATTTTCCATTGTAGATTTTTTTCTTTTTAAAATTTTAATATCTATTTTTCTTGGACTCAGATACTCACAACTGAAAGAGCAGTATCCCTATCCTTTTAAGTGAAGCAGTCACAAAACGGGAAATTATTATCATTTCAGATGAATTATTATGAAATGTGCATGCATGAAATAACAGAATTCTTGGACTTTAGAGGATGAAAGTGTGTTATACGTGAAAATCACCCTGTTTGTAGCCTATGGCTTATTCTAAGTCAGCCTTTCCCAATCTTGTATCCTAGAGATGTTCTTTTATCATCTTCTCTTCTGGGGAAATGGAAGCTATATTCTAACTAATCTGATGGCACCAGATTGGAAAAGGCAGCTGTCTGATCCAGATCCCTGGTTAGTGGCTGGATCCAGATGGAAGACAGCTTAGGATCTGCATGCAAGTTCCATGGCAGAAGAAAAACTACAGGCAAATATACTGTATATATACAGATCATAACAAGATCTTTGACTGATTATTTAAATTGTTCCTAATTCCTTTCCAAGCAGACTCAGAGTATCTCTAGAAAGTGGATCCCTCGATCTCTTTTCCCTAGAAGTGAGGATCCTACCCAATCCGCCCATTCATGCAGATGTGAATTCGAGGTGAGTGGCAGTTCGGTAACAGACCGATCAATACTAAGCAATTTTCTTACTCTGAAGCGCCTTAAAATGGATGCAGGCTGCACAACTTTCCACACACTTTACTCAGGAGTAAGCCCGAGTTATCTATTGAGGTTTACTTCTGAGCAAACCTAAGTCAGTTTGAGTTGACAACCTCACTAAGAGTGAGGCTTAAGGGATCCCTTTCCCTCTGCAGGGAGGCGGGGAATTTCCCCGCCTTTCTCAGCACTTCCGCTTCTCCGTTGCCAAGGAAACAGAACCGACGCGCGCGCAGATTCCCTGCCTGCTCGAGCTCCGCAGCTCTTTTTTCGCCGTTATTCACCCGACGGCGGGGCACTTTGCTGCGCCCTTGAAAAGGGGGGGAAAGGAAATAGTCCTCCAGAACCGAAAATACCAACTTATTATACCGCCTAAACTACCTTAAGTTCCACAGACGGTGGAAGCAGCAGCTTCTTCAGCGCCCGCGGAGGCGTGTTTTACTTTACACCCCGCCTTATTGTCCGGGTCATAGATCGGTTTTCGCAGCCTTCCGCAATCTGACGCCTTTCAGTGTGTTAAAACTACAGTTCCCATCATCCCTCTTCAGCATGGTTCTATTATGTACAGTAGTCGAAAAGAACTACTAGTAGGCATCAGGACACGTTTGTAGAGTTTGCACATCACCTCCTCGCGTTGATCTCCCCCCTCCCCAGTTTCCAATTCCTTCATACTTTCGTAATAACCACACAGAACAAGAATTCTAAAACGCGCAGGGCAGAATGTTGCTTTAGCCAAGCTACACAAGTGAATATCTACTAAAAGTTTGACTGGGTTTAATATGGATTTATTCCCAGATAATTGAAGGTCTTCAAACTGCGTGTGAACTTCAGCAGGCAGAATTCTAGTCAATGCTCTGCTTGCCAAGCACCTTCACATCTGGAAGTCACCAAAGCTGGGAGACACTTTAAAAATTTCATCAGAATATATTTCTTTTTCTCAATAGGTATCTTGGAGGTGGGAGCCTCTTGCAGCAAGACATTTTTCAAAAGCTGTAACATTTATTGGAGTTTTTACTAGTGTAGCATTTTCAATATAAAATGAATATAATCCCTAAAGTATAACATTTTGTATGAAAAATTATGTATTTTTTGTAACACATAATTTGGTACTTGAAAGTATCCCCGCAAAGAGATTTTTAGCTTTGTGTCTTTTCACTGACATCTTTTTAGCAGATAACAACCAGTACACTTCAGTCCAAAATCTCAATAAACATATGATCTTAACAGAGTTATGCAAGATAACCGAGGTTCAGATTTTGGGGTCACCGTAAATCGTACAATCATTTATATTGAATCTTTTATGTGTCACATGCTTGAACCCCACAGAGATTTTTTTCTATTAGGTACGTAGTATCTTAACGAAAACAATCCCTCTCCATAACCATCACTAAAATATAAATTAAAACACATATAGCAGCTTACCAATTGTGTAATGATTTGAAAGTATTGTTATAACATTTTCAGACTTATACCACAAGTTTTTATACCAAGGGACAATGTCTAAGCATGAGCATCTATGGGAGGGGACAAATGATAACATACAATTACATGATGCAACTTTTTTATGTACATTAAACAAATTTAGCCATTATCTATTTGCCTAACAGTAGGAAAATGTAACTTTGACATGGCTTATAGATGGTTTCTAAAGTTAACATATGTATTCCAATTCTCTTCCATAATTCATATCCAGTATGATCAACTAGGCTGCCTAAGATGGAAAGAAATTTAACATGTCTACTGAGATCCTGTTTAAGGAAAATACATTAAGTGTCTGCAAGTGTGGTTTTTACTAGATTAAATTTAACACATAAATTTGACAATCAGCATTAATTGTGGATATTTTAACTATATATAGTAAATTAAATAATGTATTATTAAATATATAAGGAAAACTACATGCTCATTATAAATAAAATTACATACTAATTGTATTTAATAATACCTTATTTATTTATTTTATTTATTAACTGTAAGCTGTCCAGAATTTAATACAAGATGAGAAACCATATAAATGTTTGAAATAAACAAATAAGCAGACTGTGGAGGGATAACTAGATTCCTGTGCAAAAATCCTGATAGGACACCACTGTAATGGCAGGGTTGTTTGGTGATTATGCTGCCAACATCTATCCTGTTGAAAACCAACTGTTTAAGTCCTCCTTGGGTTTCCTGTCTGGGATAAATAGGGCTCTCCAAGCCCCAGCTCTTTAAATGCATTCAATGAATATAAATTATATAACTGAACTATAAAAAGCAGAAATAGATGAAAGTCATGGCTCCTGAAATCACACTGATGAAAGACATAGTTCCAGAAGATATCATTTTGGAAATTAGGAAGAATTGAAATGAGCTGGTTTATTAACAATTGCAAAACACACAATCAAATAAAAAAGATGAGATATAATTAATGCTAATTTCTATCTAGATTTTGCCATTTTCTGAAATCCAATCTCAATCTTCCCTTGCCACCTTAAATCCGGCACTCCCAAAGGCCCAGGAATATGAAAAGACAGGAACAACATGAAAGTCGTATCTTGCTCTCTATATCTCAGACTGCGCTAATCCTAGTCGGTCCACTAATATGGTATATTTCTGATTTTGACATATTTCTGATTTTGACAGAACATTTCTATACTGAGTAAAGAATTCTGGGTAAAAAATTCTTATTTTAGTATCTTTAAGAAGAATGTAATTGCTATACCCTTTTTGCATCAAAAAATATCCCAAATAAAATTTGCTTCCTCAAAGAAATATGTGTGAAATCATTATGTGTCCATTAGTTTGTTGCTGCTAGTTTCTGAAATAGTTCAGTAATATTTTTGCACTGATACTGGATTATTTATTGGTACTTCTTTCTTCAGTTCCATTGGTTTGATCATCTTTTGCAATTCAGAAATCCAGTCTGGATCATCTTCTGCTTCAAAATCCCTATGAAAAATATAAAGATCAATTAAGAGGAGAAAAGGGGGATTATCATTTAAAGAAATCCATAACTACTGAATACATATATTTTCTGATTAGAAATCCTCAGGACTGCCAGGGGTTATTTTTACCATTAAAATTATTCTACAAATTCTAAAATTCTTCTGTACAAACTGTTCTATTGTCCATTACAGTCAAAATGCATATATAATATATACTTGTAAAACAAAGGTTATTTTTCTCTGGGAAGTTTTTAATGTCTGAAAGAAATATTTATATTCTCTGCTTAATTCTGCCTATCTGCTTATTTGAGAAATTATTTCAGAATTTGTTCCACGTTATAGTATACCTGCTCCTAAACTGAATTAGGAATGTATCAGCAGGAGGGACAAGACTTCTGCTGATCGAAGCAGAATTGGGGGGCAAAGAGGGATAGAGCTGGGGAGATCCAGAGGTGGTATTCAGCCAGTTCTGACAGGTTCGGGAGAACCACTAGCAATAATTTTGATTGGATTGGAGAACCAGCAAATGCCACCTCTGATTGGCTGATCGCATAGCCACGCCTACCAAGCCACGCCCACAGAACCGGTAATAAAAAAAATTGAATCCCACCACTGGAGGGATCTGATCTAAAAGTAGATAAATACAACCCACAGTTGAAAAATGACATGAAGCTACAATTGGCCTTTTTAAGAGACATGTTTAAATTAAAGAAAAAAATAGAAAAGAATTCCAACAATTAGTTTTTCAAACTGTATTTCAACATACGTGTCCTCTTCATCCGACCTAGGTTCAAGTCTCTCTGCATCCTCCATAAAAGTTTCACCATCTGGTTCATCAGATGCATTGTTCTCTCCTGTGAGTGGTCCTCTCAGTAGGTCATCAGAGGCTTTAATATTTAAAAATCAGTGCAAATATTCATGGTTACTTAAAAATCAAAATATTCAGATATTTTAAAAATCAGGAAGGAAATCAATAAAACCATGTCTTGCTCCTTATTTTTTCACATAGCACTTAAGCACAACCTGCCAATTCCCACTATCTCCTCATCCACCACCAGTTTGATCCTCTGTTCTCATCAGGAGAAATGAATGAGCACATGAAAAGAAACAACCAAACAAGCACTTTATAGCTAAGGTAACCCTCCCCCACCCATTCTTTACATCTCCTATCCAGAGCATCTATAATCCCCCTTGCCTGCAAATCATACTAAAACCACCAGCTAACTCTAGCTCCCACTGAGACTTCACACCAATCTTATCCTAAAAATCTCAGAAGGTAGTGAGAGCAAGTAGACCAGTTCAGTCTGGAACAGCAGGAACTGAAGGAGCCCTCCAGAGAATTCAAAGCCAGAATCCACAGCAGCTATACTGATTCACTGAAACTTTAAAAACTCTAATTTCATTTTTGTAAGACCTTCCCAATTTCCAAACCACGAACATCACATGCTAAAAGCACATATCCACGATTGCATTCTAAGAACACTGAAGTGAACCTCTCACTATGATGGGGGGGAAAAGATTCACCTGCTTTGTGGATTGTGTATGTCTTAAAAGCTAAGCTAAGATCAGCATTGTGAAGAATATTTATCAAAGTCTGTGAAGGTTCCTTATTCCACTGTTTACGTTTGACATTTTCATCATATTTTCTCACACAGCCACCTAATTAAAAGAACAGAAATATAGTATTACTGGAGCAATTATCCTTTTTCCTATTTCAAAGTACAGAACTTAAAATAAACACCTTAAACTATTGCCAGAAACCTTCCAAAAAGAATGTTATAACACTACATACCATAAATAAACTTAAGACCACAAAAAATGAAACTCTTTTTTTTAAACCAGTAATTCCCATTTTGGAAATTACTGCTGCTGGACAAGCAAAACTACATTCAATTTATTTAGCTACCATATGTTTAGTGAACCCATGCCAAGGTATAGCTTTGTAGCATTTTTCTCTTTTGAAAGAAAGTACACTTTACACAACATTAAGAAAACTAAGATCATGGCATCCGTCTCTCTCAATTCCTGGCAAATAGATGGGGAAGAAATGGAGGTAGTGACATATTTTATTTTTCTGGGTTCCAAGATCACCGCAGATGGGGACTGCAGCCAAGAAATTAAAAGACGCTTGATCCTGGGGAGGAAAGCTATGGCAAATCTAGAGAGCATACTAAAAAGCAAAGACATCACCCTGCCAACAAAAGTGTGTATAGTCAAGGTTTTCCTAATGCTGGGATTGACTGAGGGCAAAAGAAGAAGGGGACGGCAGAGAATGAAGTGGCTGGATGGAGTTACTGAAGCAGTCGGCGTGAGCTTAAATGGACTCACAGGGATGGTAGAGGACAGGAAGGCCTGGAGGAACATTGTCCATGGGGTCATGATGGGTCGGACATGACTTCGCAACTAACAACAACAAGCAGTAACAGTTTTGTCATTCCCTAGCCTGTCCATATCTTTGGAAGCCACAATCAACATCAATGTTTTATGGAATTGTTATCTAACCAGTAGTTTTTTATTTTATTTTATGTACACAAGCTTTTGGGATCAATGGACATATTTAGAATTCATACTGTGGGAATACTCACAAAATGAATGCCACAAGTAGGTGGCATCCTTGTCACAAAATGTGTCATGTTGCATTCGTAGCCAAACATGAAACACTCTTTTCCCAGAAGGCAAATGGTTAAATGCCATTGTTCTGGAAAAGTGAATACATTTTGGAAAAAAATGGGGCACATTTTCTGACCTATTTTTATTTTCTAAGGATGTAGAACAGAGAGCCATTACTGAAAGTCAAGATGATGTTACAGAATGGTTTACTTGATAACATGCAAACTCCCCCTCCAAGTTTTTTTTTTAATTATAAGAAGCTTATCTTTTTTTTTCAATTGTAAGAAGCTTAAGGCAGTGAATCTAATAGGAGCCAAGAAAGAGGTCTGTGGTCACAGCAATGCCCATACAGGTAGTCCTCACTTACAACCATTCTGTTCAAAGTTACAACAGCACTGGAAAGAGTGATTTATGATTGGTTGCAGTGTCCCCATGATCATGTGCATCAAAACTTGGCCATTTGACATTTATTTATGATGACTGCAGCATACTGAGGTCATGTAATCACCATTTGTAATCTTCCTGGGGGCTTCTGACAAACAAAGTCAGCGGGGACTCAAAAGTTTTCCTTTTGGGACTAATGGAAAAAGAACTGGAGAAAAAATTTGGAACTTCATTGCAGCAAGACTATTGTATGTGCAAAAATGGAAAGATACTTCGATACCTACCATGAAAGAATGGTTGCAGAAGTTGACGGAGTTGGCTAAAATGGCAAAACTGACTACTCTGATTAAAGAAAAGAACATAAGTACCTTTGTTTCTACATGGAAACCGCTTCTGAATTTCGTGCTTGAGGTGGAAAAGATTGTAACTTTGACTTTGGGTTTTATAGATTAGATTGATGGATCTTTATAGAAATGACTTGTTCATATGATTATGGAAAAACAAAAAAGCTGTGATTTGATATTAATGCCCTGTTCTACTGCAACGGAGAGAATCAGAAGTCAATGCTTCTTTTTTCTTTTCTTTTCCTACCTTTCCCTCACTTCTCTCTCCCCTTTCCCCTCCTCTCTCTTTTATTTACTTTTGTATTTTGCATTTTATAATACTTTATAAATTATTAAAAATGCTTGGTATAAACAAAGTCAGTGGGGAAAGCTGGATTCATATCCATGGCAAAAAAAAAAGGTTGTAAAATCAGGTGCAGCTCACATATCCATGGCACTGCTTAGTGATGGATGTTCTGATCCCAATTGGCATCCTAAGTTGAGGACTACCTATATTTGTATTAATATCTGTATGGGATATCTGATATCTTAACCAAGAGTCTTGTGGTACAGAAGGGATATAATGCTCTTTGATGAAGTAATAGACATAATTTGTATTTCCCCTGGGAAAACACCTGACGCCACCCCCCTGGTCCTCCCGTCATGTATAAAATCTCCAGTGCAGGCACTTTGCACCCACAGAAGCCTAGTCTGGCTTTTGCAAGCGCTGGGAGATTTTGAGAGGAAGTTGCAGATGAGAGTATTGGTTGTGAAAGCTGAAGCCACTTTCGGCTTTTGCAAAAATCGGAGGAGAACAAGGTGGATCTGAGAAGCAATGCAACCACTCGTTTTGGCTTTTAGAAAAGAGGAAGACAGGTTAATTCATGGAGCAGCTTCAAGGGGCTGCTTTCCTCGAGTGAACTTACATCAAAGTGAAGCCTCCCTTTGAAGATTTACACATCCTTAGCCCTGCTACATGAATAAACTTTAATATTATTTGACGTTTTTAGTCACATGGTTTACTGGAAGGCATATAGATTTTGAAGAAGCCTCACTGAAAACAACAGATCTACTCTAAGAATGATTGAAGTTGCCAAATATTCCTTTTCTTCTGCCTTAAAAAAATAATTAATTGGGGTCTACTGCAAGGGAGGAGATATTTATCATCATAAGAAAGGTCCAAGGAGGAAAATCCAAAAACAGATACGGAGAAAATATGGTATTTTTATTTTCATACTACAGTAGATCCCAAAATTGTTCAAGCACAAACAAAGAATTGGGGAAGTAAATTTTCCTGGTTTCTAACTTCAATCTTTTCAGTTTTCTTGTTCAGAGACTCAAACATTATCAAAGGATATTTATCAGGATCCTCATAATTTTGTTACTTCCATCCACAGTCAACAAAATGGAGAATCCAAGGAACATCTTTCCCTGGAGTTAAACATATGATACTAAATCTGCTAACACTTTGCAAGCCTGTCATGAGAGTGATTGTAGCAGTCCAAAAGACATATTCTTGATGAGACAAACTGCAATTTGCTTGAAAACTTTGAATCAAAAGAAAAGGATAAATGGACCAGATTAGAGAGCAGAAATGTCAGTGAAGAACATTGGTAAATTAAATATTAGCAATCTAATCTGTTTGGCTGCATAAATATTAATTCAATAGATCTTAATTTTATGGAGTTTAAAATTAAGGCCATAGTGCTCGTTGATGCAGATAACATCCTACTTAGAATAATCTAACTGAAATCAATGAGGCTTAAGTTAATCATCCTTTACTGAAGGCTTATTGATTTCAGTGGATCAACTCTAATTAGGACACAAACAGCATGGAGCCAGTCTTCGACTGCTCTTGCTGTGATGGTGTGGCTCTTGCTGTGAGACTGTTTGACTCTCAAATTTTCCTTCACCTTCTCTTCTAATTTCACACATAGTACTCCATATATGTTCTTGGTTTCCATCTTACATTGCTTGGAGATTATCTTGAGTTAAATTATTTTGTTTGAGACCAGTATTGGTCATATTGCGCTAAAAGATTTCCCACAATCCTTTGCATTATGCTTTGGTTTGGCAGATCCCCCCCCCCATGCAATGATTCAGCAGGTAAGTTGATAAGCAAAAGATCATAGCAAGTAGGACATTTAAAAATAGGAAAGGCAATATTACACACTTTCCCGTTAAAGGAACCTATTAAATGCAATGGTTCATGTGTCCAAGTAAATGTAGGATTGGTCTGTGTGTAATTTTGTTCCAAAAAGCGAAAGTTTCCTCATAAACATATGTTTTCAAACTTGGTACGCTTTAATGCCTTAGTAATGTTTCACAATGTCAAGTACCACTGTTTCCCTCAAAGATTTAAAATTCCCCACAGTGTCCCTGTGACTTTGCTACAGGGCACAATTTAGGAAGCACAGCTTTTAAATGATTATTGTATACATTTGTTTATGTGCTTTTCTTGAAAATAACAAAAGACAGTGATTTCCACAAAGGATTTCCTATTTTCTTTCTGAAGAGCCAATTTAAAGTTGCTGAAACAGCAAATATCTTTTTAATAGCCATTGATGTTATGGCTACTTTGCAATTGATAAAACAACTCTGTTCTCTGTTCAAAAAGTAAACAGCTTAGGGCAGAGAACAGCTAAGTGGCCTGAGAGTTGGACCTTTAATCTGATTCAATCCAGTATATTGACTCCTTTAATCCCTAAGACTGAATACTAATTACAGAATTTGAACAGATGTGTAAAGGTTTTAATCAAATCAGACTTTGTAAAAAGCTCCCTATTTGAATGCAGGATTGTTAAGGCTCCTAATGTTTATTGTTCAATTCTGTGGAACCTTTAGCTGTTGTAAATTTAGGCCTTTCTGTACATTTTGCTTGATTCCCTATATTAAAAGAAGTGCAAATACTGAAGAGTAATTTTATTTCAAACAATGAACCACAAATTTGGCAACATGACAAGCTGAATATCCATGAAGGATATTCACACACATGTGAAGTACATGGGAATATCCCAACTAACATATTTATTTATTTATCATATGGCATATCAGACATGGACTAACAATACATATTAACATTTCATCTAGATTAGTAGCATACAATAAAATATAAATGTTAGATCTATGTTCAAATACCAATGTCTAGGCCATCTAACCATTGAAGCACAGCATCGTTTATATTTAAAAAAATCAGCTACTGGGCCGGTAAATGCTCTGAGCTTACAGCCAGTCACAATGTGATCTACAGATTGATGTGGGACCCCACAGTCGTACTGAGGGGAGGATACTATGCCACATTTATACAGAGAGTCCTGGCAGATCCCATGTGAGGTGCAAATCCTATTCAGGATTGTCCATTGCTGATGTGATAGTTCAAAGCCATGCACCATTTTTGTGGGCCATTTATATGTTGTGCAAGTGCCAGTGGGTTTGAGTCTTCGTGGGTTTGAGTCTTCCTGTTGATAAATGAGGAAGGTCAGCATGCACTGGTGTGAGTGAGTTAACAATTAACAAATATTAGATAACTTAGCAAATAATAACTAATAGGCTGTTTTGTGGATTCAATAAAAGCAACTGGAAGTAAGGCAGTAGCATGATAAGTGAAGGTGTTAATCACAAGAATGCCAAGTAATCAAATAGCCACTGGAATTATTAGATGGCTAAGAATAGTTATCTGCTAAAGCTGGGAACCAAGGATTTGTAGATAGCAGCTAAGGAAACTAACTAATTAAAGATATACTATAAAAGATTATTGTCTTACTAAAACATCTATTGTGTAGGAAAATATTTATCTTGTCTATTAATAGAATATCAAAATGGTATTAATCAAATCAATTAACAGATAATAAATCAAGACATAATAATAACCAATAATGTTGGTTATAATGGAATATAGCCAATTAGACCTACAATAGAGAAATGGCTTGTAAACATGATGGAATTTGCAAGGATGGCTAAATTAACTTTGTTTGATTTATGATTGACTGGAAAACTCTTATAGACTTTTTTTTGCATAAATGGAGAAAATTTGTTTTTGATTTTTTGATTGATAATAGAAAAAACAGTTATATGTTATGGTGTACTTATATTTGCTGAAGAGGAAATTGAAAGCTTCTTTCTATTTCCTTTCTCCCTCCCTCCTTCTCTGTATTAGCTTGTGTTAATTTTACGTGTTCTATAAGACTTTTAATTACATTTATTAAAAAAACATAGGCAATTAAATGGAGGGATTCATTTGTCTATGCCAATAAAGAAGGTTTATAACCCCACCCCTCTCCAGATTTTATCACTGGGCCTCCAATACCAACATTTGTCAATATAATGAATTTTCACAGATAAAGGCAAATACCCTAGGACAGTGGTGGGCAAACTTATTAGTCAACTGAGCCAAATATCAACAAAACAGCGATTGAAATTTCTTTTGAGAGCCAAATTTTTTAAACTTAAAATATATAGGAAGGTACATTGCTACGGGCAACGAAAATGCGATCACACTGTACGTGTGAGCCCGCACCTGGAAGAGCCAAATTCAAGGGGCTAAAGAGCCGCTTGTGGCTCCCGAGCCGTAGTTTGCCCACCACTGCCCTAGGATAATGTTCACAAATGAAGGCAAATATCCCAGGATAATGTTGTATGATCCGATCTGAGTTGGTCACCAGGACCAGCTCAGAAGACTAAATCTTTGGTCCCAGTGACCGACTCAGATTGGATCCTACAAAATAAATGTTCTTTAGTGTAGTTTGGTCTCTAGCTTAACTAAACATCTTGGGGGGGGGGATTTTCAACTGCAAATGTAATAAATGTTGTTTACTAAAAAAACAACAACAACCATGTAGCTCCCAATTAAATTAAATTTAAGTGTGAAAACTGACTGAATCTTGTAAGATCCCCAGATTCATCAGATCTGAATTTCCATGAATTTCTATGATTTAAGCATATAATCTCACAAAAGTCCTTATGAGATTTCTGGGTAAGACTGATAATATTTTCAATGTTGTGAGATTTTGACTAATTAAAAAATATAGATCATATGATGACTAGTACTGCTGATTCAGTGAGTTCAGGAAATGTAGATCTGCTAAGTTCATATTCAAATGTGAGCTGACCAACTTTCTTTCATATCCATGACTTTAGATAATACAGGGAGCACTGCAATATTTATATCTTTAACTCATGAAACATGACAAGTGGGTTGACAGAGAGAATGAAATTAGCATGCTGGTGTCAATTTAATACAAAGTGCATTAGTAAATTTAATGAGGAGAGACAAAAATGACAGTCACAAATGTTTTAAATTGGCTACAGTGATACATGGCCTCTGTCATTTTTGGATATTTACCTCCCCATGATTTTATTTTTATATGATCGAACAGACTTTGACTCAGGAGGTGGATTCATCTAGCATGCTGGTTTGGCTACTGTATTAAAGCGATTTTTAGTTTGTACTTCTAGTTCCAGATGTATAACCTAGTTAAATCTGCTGGTTTGGCATGGTATATATACTAAACTATGGATAGACTACTTAAGATTAGAATGTTATGGGAATGCTAACAGTTGTGTCTTTGACAGATCTGTTTAAACTTATGTGAAATCAGCCATTATATTTAATAAAGGCTCATAGATTTTAGGAGATTTATTCATATGTTTGCTATTTGTTTAAACATCAAGCTTAGAGAGATTCCCTTCATCACGATCTGCAATCCTAGGCAGATTACAGCAATTAAAAAAAAAGCAAGAACCCAGAAAAAAACCCTCAATAGTACCAAAAAGTATCATTTTCAGAAGTCCTAATTAGGGAACCAGTAAAACCTGTTACAAAGCTGTATAAAACTACTTCGGCCTTCAATTTTAAGGCTTTATGAAAGCCCAGCAAGTTTGGGTCTATAGGGACATATGATGGAAGCATGTTTCAGAGAGCAGGATCTGACATAGATGACATTGCCTTACATGATGAAACCAAGGGTGAGCCATCTTACTGGATGGGCAGAAATAGCCAGAGAAAGACAGAACCAGAGGTATCCAGATTCTAAACCATAAAGATATTTATGTGCACCACCAGCAAAAGCCAAATGCAACAACTTACAAATTATAGTTAATACATGAGTAAACTAAAAAAGACCAATAATGAGTCATGTCATTGTATTCTAAACTAGCTGTAGCTTCCAAGTAGTCTTTTAGTGCAGTCCCTTGTAGTGTAGTCATTGGAAAGGTAGGGGACTAAATTATGAATGGCCTCACTGGGAATGGCCTCACCTAGTGACCACAAAGCAGGGCTTTGGGTCTCCCCCACCAATAGCAGCTAGAACTGATCATGAAGGAAGAAGGAGAAACTCTCACTCCCGGTATCTCAGGCAGTCCATGATTAGTGATATCGCAATGTACTAAGAAAAGAAGCAGGACTAGGAATGTTGGAACACTCCATCGCTGTCCTACTACAGGTCGTTGACAAGTGAAATCAATGCTGCTTCAGAATCATACCCAAGCTGGAAAAGGTCCAGGAGTTATTAAAGATGTTTAGGAGATATTAAAGACTGTTGTATGCATGTAATCTGTTGGTTTTTCTGCACTTGGTTCCTATTAATGATATCCCAAGAATGCAATATTTAGACACAAAGGTAGAGTATGTGGGGAGTGGAGGAGAAGACTTTTATTTGCTAAAGTGGTGGCAGTTCTTGGAAAATTACATTTCCTAGGGATCAATTGCAATTAACATACCCCAAGCAGCACATAAAATCTTGAAGAGAGAGGAGGAGAAAAACTCAGTATTTTTGGACAAAGGTAAAGTTTATATATCTGAAAAATAGCTCACTTTATTTCCCAGATGATTCAATCTACGATGAGGAAACTTTCCTATAATGACTGTTCTTCTTTCCCCAGAAGTCCTGGTGAGCCCTGGGAATTCAGGTAGCACAACCTTCAGATAACTGTTTTTTGTGATCTAGTGGCTGCTTATAAGATAAGAATAAGAATTCTTTATTGGCCAAGTGTGATTGGACATACAAGGAATTTGTTTTCAGTGCATAAGCTCTTAGTGTACATAAAAAATACATTCATTAAGAATCATAAGATACAACACTTAGTGATAGTCACAGGATACTAAATAAGCAATCAAAATCATACTAGGAAACTAAATAAAACAATATAAATCATAAAGATACAAGCAACAAAGTTATAGTCATAGGTGGGAGGAGATAGGTAATAGGAAGGATGAGAAGAATAATAGTAATACAGCCTTACTAAATACTTTGATAGTGTTGTGGGAATTAATTGTTTAGCAGAATGATGGCATGCGGGGGGAAAAATGTCCTTGTATCTAGTTGTTCTGGTGTGCAATGCTCTATAATGTTGTTTTGAGGGTAGAAGTTGAAACAATTTACGTCCAGGATGTGAGGGCCATGAGCCAAGAAAAAATCAATCTATTGCCAATTCAAATGCAGAAATTATAATGATAAGATGACAAAGAATGTGTTTCACTTGTCTTTTCATTGCTCTCAAACTTTATATTCAACAGTACTTTAATATAGGTAGTCCTTGACTTATGACCATAATTGAGTCTTCATTTACAATCCTGTTGTGCTGCTCATTAATAGCACTTAGCAATAGCACTTAGACTTATATATTGCTTCACAGTGCTTTCCAGCCCTCCTTAAATGGTTTAATTTTATAGAGTCAGCATATTGCCCCCAACAATCTGGGTCCTCATTTTACACACCTTGGAAGGATGGAAGGCTGAGTCAGCCTTGAGCCTGGTGAGATTTGAACTGCCAAATTGCAGTCAGCTGGCAGTCAGCAGAAGTAGCCTGCAATACTGCATTCTAACCACTGTGCCACCACACCTCATGGAGATCATGAGCAGGTCATTATGTGATCACACTCAATTTTACAACCTCTTTTCAAGAGTCATTAGGAGTAATTAACTTGGTGGTTGTATAGCAAATGCTGTGTTTGTTAAGTGAATTCTGCAGTTGTTAAGTGAACCCATTGTTCGCTATGGATTTTTTTCTTTTATTGGCCAGAAACTAGAAGTAAATGCTGGTTTCAGGAAAAAATGGAAATCGAGTTCATCTGATTGCAGGATGCTGCAAATGGCTGTAAATGTGGGCTGGTTGCCATGTGTCCCAAATGTAGTCACATGACCATTAGGAGGGGACCAGCAATTGGAACTTTGAATTCACATCATAAGTATATTTTGTGGAGCTCTGCAATAACTCAAATGATTGTTAAGTGACCAGTCATAAGTTGACGCCTATCTGAAACCCTGATGACAGGGACCTCTAAACCAATGAACTTTTTAACCTAAAATGATAATATTATTTTTACAATGTTAGAAATATAACAATCTGTTCAATTAAACAATATCATTATTTCAAGGAGAGATCAAAGATGTATAAATTAGTTCAATATGTAACTTCAAACATGGTTGATTAAATTCAGATTTCATTTTCATATCATTTACTTGTAATACATATAAGTTCACTTCAGTGGTAAAATATTTATAGTAAACTATTCACTGTATCTTCCTGTATGACAGGTAGAGGGAGGAGGTGAGAAGGAATAATAATATTAATAATAAACCAGAAAGAATTATACAAGTACCCAGTGATGTCAAAATGACTCTTCCAGAGTCCAGAAGATGAAATATCTCCTCATGAAATATCATGAAAAGCCAGTGTGAATGGCAGGTAGCTCCAATTTGGACTGAGAAATGTTGTCATTCATTCTGCTTTACCACGTTTATCTATTTCTACCACTGAATGAGTAAGCCCCATTATGTTCTCCCACTGATCTGAACATCATTTACTTCTGTCTTAGCCTACCAGATCTAAGTCCTTGGCCTGCCAAGCTCTATCTTTTAGGTCTCATTCTATCTGTCAGGATCTGAGAGCTATAGAATATCTGATGGCTCTGTTGCGAACTTGTGTCACTCTAAATAACTTTCCTCGTGTGTTTTCTTAATCTACTATCTCCACTTGTATCTTGCTCCAGAATTGCCATTAATATATTTCCCTAGCTCAGCTCAGCATCAAATTGACTGGAACCAAAATGTTCGATGAAACAATGAAGGAAGCTTTAGCATTGATTAAATTGCTGGCAGTTTGTGTCTCTTTGTTGGTTTTTAATTACTCTTTTGGATCTCTTCCAGCTCTTCTTTATGCAACTATTTTTGGAAACGTCACTACAATTTTTCAACAAATGTACGCCAACACCAATCGCTACCATGAGATGTTGAACAATGTGAGGGATTTCTTAAAGTTATACCAAGTCCCCAAAGGCCTTAGTGAACGTGTCATGGATTATATTGTCTCCACATGGTCAATGTCTAAAGGGATCGATACAGAGAAGGTACGAATGTGTGAGTGAAACTTCAGGGATAGAACATTTGAACATTAGATAATATACTAAACACAAAGGGAATGGTGTAAACATGCAATTTTCATTTCTATTCTTGAAATCGTTTTATTATGATGAATGCATGACTCAAAAACAAGGGGCTGAAATACAAAAATAGAGTTTAGAAGCAATACAAGACATTTAAAATAGCATTGAATTCTTATGCTGTTGCTGCTCATGGGTGATGCGATTCAAAAATGGTTTGATTGACTCATGCAGACAGACCAGATTCATGAAGCAAAGTGGCAGAGAGTGACACCCTTACAATACATATGGGAGCAGCTGCCCTGCCTTGTTTTAATCACTTCTTTGGCCCTTCAGGTATCTTCTGCATATTTGCCTCAAAGTGAAAATGTAGACAAGAATGAGTAGCCTTGCATCAACGTTCACAAACCCAAAGATGTCACCTTTAGCACTTTGCTTTTACCCTGAAGCTGATTCTGCCATCTCATGACTTCTTTGTACAAACTTGCTCTGGTTTTTTATCTTTGATTCCCAAGTTCTTCCGTCAGAAAATTGATTCATACTACCAGTATCAGGCTCTTAATGCCATCAATCCAATACAGTTGCAGACTACAATTTTCATTCAGACTTTTCCTGGGAACATGGAAAGATGAAGTATGGGATGAACAGGACCAAAATACATATTTATTTAGCCTTTTCCCTAACTTCTTTGTTATAAAATTCTTTTGCATAACTTTTCCTTCAAGCGTTCTATCTCAATTACTGGCAATAGATATGTGATAGCAATAGCAATAGCACTGTATTTTATATACCGCCTATCAGGGCTTGTAACCCTCTCTAAGCGGTTTACAATGTC
>JANHJO010009008.1:297692-313386 GCA_032468235.1 Pseudoxyrhopus heterurus | reverse complement strand
TTACACCTAACTGTGGTTGTATGTCGCGGTCAGAAGTCTGACAGCCCACGGATAAAAGCTATTTTTCAACCTATTTGTCCGGCTGGCTATGCTTCTATATCTCCTGCCTGATGGTAGGAGAATAAAGAGATGCTGACCAAGGTGTGAGTCGTCCCTGAGGATTTTCCTCACTCTGCTGAGGCAGTGAATCCTGCCGATTTCGTCCAGTGGTGTCAGGGGACAGCCCATAATTCTTTGTGCTGTGCTCATCGCCCTCTGTATGGGTGCATGATGGGTGCCATGGTGTCTATCATTCCCATAAGCCACTGCTTACAGGAACAAGAGACCTTTGTAGGAATAACTTCATTGTATGCATGTATTCTGTGCTTCTAACTGTTACCAGGAGGAGTTGGGGACGACAGGCCCACCGTGGTACGTCTCTCGACTCATGGGAATTCATAATCCTGCTATTCAGGGGTGGGTTGCAAAAATTTTAGCAAGGGGTTCTCCGCCTGGTTGCTGGTTGGGCATGGCCATGGTGGGCGTGGCCTAGTCAGCCTCCTGCACCACAGCAAGGGGGGGCATTTTCACCCTCCCCGGGCTCTGGAGGCTTTCCTGGAACCTCTGGGAGGACGAAAATGGCCTCCCCCGGGCTCCGGAGGCCCTCTGGAAGCCGGAAACGGGCCCATTTCTGCCCTTCCGGAACTTCTGGGTGGCCCATTTTTCACGCTTCCTGAGCCTCCATGCAGGCCCTGTACTTACCTAGGATCCAAAACGGGCCGCGTGGAGACTCCTGGGAGGGGAGGGGAGGGGTGAGTGGGCCACCAGGAGTGGGATTTGGGGATTCTCCGAACTGGGCAGACTCTTAGCAAGGGGTTCTCCCGAACCCCTGCGAACCCCCAGCAGCCCACCCCTGCTCAGATGCTTTGCACGCACAAACTCACTCTGAAAGTATCGGGCAACCACAAAATATACTATTTATTTGGATCTTCAGCGGCTGCAGCCCCGAATCCAGTTATCTGAGAGTTAGTTTCTGGTTCTGTTTCTTCTACTATCTGATTCAACAGGAAAAGTATATGGATCATTAACCAGATATCTTCAACTAGATGAAAGTCACTCTTTATCTTGGGAAGACTGTTGCCACTGTTCAGTCTTCAGACTGAAGTAAGATTTCCATCAAAGGAAAGTAAAAGCCTTTCGGATTAATTTCTACTGCTCTTGACTTCCTTGATGTTAATCTTTGGCAAGCAGTAGCAAACCAGAATCGAGCTGGAAGGGACCTTAGAGGGACGTTGGAGGTCCTCTAGTCCAAACAGGAGACCCTATACCATTTCAGACAAATGGTTGTCCGGTCTCTTCTTAAAAACCTCCAGTATTGGAGCACCCACAACTTCTAAAGGCATGTCGTTCCACTGGTCGTTCTAGCTGTCATAATATGCCTGAAAACCAAGCGTCTACAGAAGGCTATCCTAACAAGATAATTCTCAAGAAAGACAGATGCATCCCATAAATAGTGTACCTTGATCATAGACTAAGAGACTCCCACTAGTTGTGGGCAAAAACATATCCAGAGGTACCGTCTTCCTGGCAGAGAAAACTTTGCTTTTTCTTCTGTGATAGTTGCTCCCCAGCAAGTCTTTCAACTGAAATTCGCATAACTGGAATAAATCTTGAAGCATTTTCAACCTCTTCTGTAGCTTGCTGTTTTCTAAGAGGCATTCCTCCTTTTTCTGAAAGTAAGGGGAAAAATATTTCTCTGAAGGACACATCTATTTTTAACTTTGTATTTAGAGCAAGAAAAAGGTTCCTAACACGATCCTCAGCCTTGATTGTATATTTGTTCAATCTATGGTAGTTGTGGTTATTCAGCAATAGGATGCCGGTGTCAGTATTAGCCATGTGCCAACATGGCTTCTCCCAATAGAAGTTTTACCATGGATGGACTTTGTCTCTGAGTAATAAGGAGAATGGGGAAGCTTCATTGGGACGCTGACAGCCGGTAGGGTTAGGCCATAGTGTGTGTGTGTGTGTGTGTCCGCGCACACGTGTGTGTGCTAGCCCATGCCATGTAGGACTTTTTCATATTGAAGGCAGCATGATTGAAAAAGGGAGCAGACTGAAGTATTATACACTGCAGCAGAGAATTGCTCGTTATTCAACAAGTGAACGACAGGTGTGTTCATTATATATTTAGATTTAAATGTATATGTTTAGGCTATTATAATCCTCAGCAATGGCTTCAGTGTTGACCAAACCAGAAAGCTAACTCTCCTTAAATTGAGAAAATTTCCAAATACTCAGCAATTTTACAGCCCACTCAGGATTCTTTTCTTGGTGTTAGTAGAAAACTCATCACACATATCCAGCTTCTACATACCGAGAGTCGTGGTGCAGTTGAACAAAATGGTCCAAGGAACAGGAACAGCAGCAGAAGCAGCTGAATCATTGGGATATTCATTTGACAGAGCTGGGAGGTGAAAGGGGAGGACAGGGATATCTTGCATTACATGCTGACAATAACTTATTTTCTAACCCTTTCCTGTTACCTTCCCATTTTGACACCGAGAGGATTATCCCCATGCCTTCTCTTCTCCTTGTTTCTCTAGATGATAACTAATTAAAGCATGTGTTTTGGGCACATGCTTTAATTCTTTTTATTTTTTACATCTTTTATTTGCTATTTATTTGCAGTATTTAAAAAAAAGTGGAAAGCGTTATTAGTTTTGGGTTTTTTTGCTGTGCTTTGCCATATCATTTTGCATTTCCTACACACTTCCCACCGGGTGGCAGCAGAGATGCAGAAAGTCTTTTTACTGTACTTGCTTTGACACCAGTATTCTTCAGGATACCTATAATTCAAATTTCTTGGGTAGTTTGTTAAGACAGAAACCAAGCTTGCTGTCATAAAACACCCTCTGCAGAACTGGATGCCAGATTCTGCTCGGAGATTCTCTAACAGGACACAGATTAATTTATAGTTCATCGGGTGTGTAAGACAGCCTCAGATTCTCCTCGACTTCTTGCTGCTTATTTATCTGCTCAAAGCATCTCCAGCGACAGCAGTCCTTAGATTTATAGGCAGACTATTGCTATCTGATTCTATTCCAAAATTATTGAAATATAAAGTATCACGGCCAAAGGAACACAGGAAGAAAAGCAGCTTCCTTTTTTATTTGCTATAGCAGCAATGGGACTTTCATTATGATACGGGTTGCTTAGCTGATGTCCAAATATTTGTGTTCACACATTGCACATTATACTCAGTGTAAACCTTAATGTGATTTAGGGAGGATGCATGAACCTAAGCCTTTGAGATGCTGACCACCTGATATGTATAATTTCTGGGCTGGCTGTGCTCATCTTGGTGCCAGCCTGCCAGGCAATTGCTCAACTTCCTAATCGCAATCAGTAAATTGTATTTCCACAAAATGCAAAATGTTAATCATGCCTCAAACACCACTGAATATGCCCAATACAACATGAAAACCACAACAGGTCATAGCTTATTATTCTCCCCACAAACTTTGCTCTGGGGTTTCCTGTTTTATTAATGTAGCTTTGCTAGGGGCAAAAACAACCATCCCATTAGGGTGAAAAACCATCATTGTATGAAAAGGGGGATGCTAATTACCTTGTTCTGTTTCAAAATAAAGCCCTCAAAACGCAAAACCCACAATAGAACAACAGAATTTTGAAGACATTCCTGCATCCTCAGTAATTTTCATTGTTAACTATACTGTAGTATGTATGTATTGACAATAAGACATGGATAGCCTGTGAATAGCCCTTTTAGCCATAAACCCATTTCAGTTTTCTATTTGCACACAATCCTAATGACAAAATCGCTTGCCTCAGCTGGATACCCTGAACTCTCATCCAAAACACAGACACAGACACACACACATACACATGGAGCTTCATTATTTTGACCATCAATTCTACCCTGCAAATAAGCATTGTCCAGTCATTTTTAATTTCTCAGGTTGGTTCTGGAATTAAGAGAGGCCCAGTGGCAAATCATAATTTCAAGGAAACATTTTCAGAAAACATAGGTTTATTCATGGTCTCATGAATGTTATGAGTGTTATATCAGGACCTGTTGGCTAACTGAAACTTTTTCATATACTGATGTACAGTATTAAGTTTAGAGTCAAAATGAAAATAAGCATATGATGTACCATTAAGCATTAATGTATTAAACTTTACTGCAAAATAAATCTACTTGAGAAACAGATACAACAGTTGATGTCTACGCACTACATAAACCGAAAACTCCACAAAAACCACATTATGGTTTAGCACAATGTGTGAATAGCAATAGAAATAGCCCTTACTTATGTACCGCTTCACAGTGCTTTACGATAGTCTCTAAGTAGTTTACAAAGTCAGCATATTGCCCTCAACAATCTGAGTCCTCATTTTGCCGATCTCAGAAGGATGGAAAGCTGAGTCAATCTTAAGCCCATTAAGATTGAACTCCAGGCTGTGGGTAGAGTTAGCCCGCAATACTGGAATACTACAATACTGCATTTGAATCACTGCACCACCACAGCTCAATAGCCAATGAGGAATTCTGTAGGTTCCACTGCACCTCCCTTATTATGCTTCCCTATTTCAAGTATACAGTACTCATTATATGGGCAATTACATGATTGAATCCATTCATATGATAGCTTATAGCACAAGCGTATGAGTGTAAGTAATTCCCACTGATAAGTGGTTAGAATGATTGCAGCCTTCTTGTCTATGAGGCAAATCTATATTTCTGCCAATGCTTTATACATTTTGACTGAAACCGTAGACTACTTCAGATATTATGCAAACCCACATTTGTATTGTGTAAGAACATATAACTGCAGTCATTTATGGGTTCTCTTGGTAAAAATTTTATATGACATATTAGAAAACACATACATTTTATATCCTTACAAAAATGTAGAGACTGTATCTGAACAGAAAAAAAGTATGACCGGAGTAGACTTGTGATTAGACCAAAAACATTGTGATCATAACACACTCAGAACATTTTGTTCTTTCCCAAGATAGCCATTTTGAAATTCTGAAAGTCCTTCAAATTATGCCTGCCAAAGTTACTCCCTTTTCCAGGAATAGACAAAACTCAGCTAATTACAATAACGACCTATTAATATTAGTTTACCCACTAAACTCTGAATAACATTTAAACCATGCACCTATTTTCTGGCAACAATGTAAATTACATAAATGTGCTCCTTTTTTTAAAAAAAGATGAAACTTTAACAAGTAATATTATCTTCAGCCTATTTCATAAACAACAAAATTCTCAGAAGGCACTTGCTTCATTCACTGCTCTCAGTGGTTTTGAGTGCAAAATGAACATACTGGCCAAGTTCACATATCACACTGTTTAAAATATGTATAGTTTTAGCTTAGAATAATGCTATGAAGTAAACTAAGCAAATTAACTTCAAATATAAAAACCTGGCTTCTGAGCTTGGTTGCTTGCTTGGCAACATTTCAGTACCCAACTAGGTAATATCATCAGTACAAGAGACTGTGTGGTTTGCTCCTATACAGTAGTTTGCCAGTATTGATGGGATTATGGTTTTCTCTTTGGTAGTTCCTCGATTAGGTTGTTGTTTTGTACTTGATTGTTTGTCTGGTGTTAATCCCTGCTTATCTGGATCTTGGCTGCTAAAGAGAATGTGTTCATGTCTTTTTGTTTCCTTCTTAACTTTTTGTTGTCTCTTGTGTCTAAATATGGTTTATTTATTGATACTTAGCTGAAGTATAGATTTAAAGTATCCTGACTTGACCATATGTGTTCCAACACCTTAATCATAAGTGCTCCTGCTCTAGCACCTTAATTACATCAGTAATGTCTGCAGGGTGTGGAATATTGCAGAAATATCAAAAATAGCAAGATGTCAGGTAGGGAGTCACAATTCAAGCCCTACTCCTTTGATCATAGTTTGATGTTGCTGCACATACAAAAGGGGCATAGCTCAGATCAGGATGACACATTCACCATTTTGTTAGTTTTGACACCCTCTCTCTTGCTGTCTTACCCACTACATAACACTCTTCCCATTAGAAAGAAGCTGAGCATTGGGCTTCAATGATGCTCTTCATTAAAGCTAGGCAACACTTCAATTCCCCCCATAAGTGCTTTGGGGCTATGTCTTTTCTCAAAATCAGCAGCCAGTAGCTGCATGATCTTAGGAAAAGGGTTGCTATTTTAAATACAAATGTTACATACAAATGTTACATACATACTCCTGAACAGAACATATTTTTGGAAACAAATCCAAGGCATTGAATATCTTTAATATGTGTTTTCTCAGCATTTTGGTAAAATCCTAAAGGCCAATCCCCCCTCCATTGAGCTGTACTGCATATAACATGATTAGGAAAAATGTGGTTGCCAGATGTTGATGAACTGTGAGACCTATCATCTTCAACCATTAGCAATGCTGATCTAACAGACTTGAGTTCTCATTCTGTTGAGAACATACAGTGGTTTCTGATTTCTTAGTTCTTCAACTTTGTTTTGTTCATATTACTTTTATTCCAGCAATTAATTTCATATCTTCCAGATGTGCTCAACCTCAGCTCCCATGGAAGCCAAAACAAGCATACAAAATAAGGTAAAAATTCTTATTCTGAGCTCCAGACCAGATCATTATATGGAAATACACATGCAATTTTCTTGACAGAAATACATAAGTAATTTGCCACTGTCTTCTTCCAAGGTTTTTTTTTTAATTTCCCAAATCTGACCTAGAGTCCTAGAATTCTTAGTGGTCTCCCATTCAGTACCAATCAGGCCCAAGCCCACTTTTTGGGAAATCAGCCACTGTGTAAAATAAATAGGAGCCTTTGTGATTGTAATCGATTCCACTAAATCTATGCAGCAACAAGAAAGACAACAACAGGAAGAAAGAATAATGAAACACAAGAGGAAAGCAAATTAGGAAAATTCTTTCCTCTACTTTTCGAAATGTGGCCTAGATTGTTAGCCATTAATGCTATAGAATTGAATGCAGCTGATCCGATTGTTTGTTTAAATATGTGAAAATTAATTACAGTACATACTAATATCTTCTCTCTGTCTCGTTTGTCTTTTTTTTATTTTCCTTATTTCTTCCAACCTGCCAACAACTTGGCCAGTGGTATTCCTGTGTCTTAGCAGCTGCATGGCAAGCAAAACTTCAGCAGCTCTCAGCTTGGATAGAAACTGGATGCAATAAACATACCAAATCCCACCCCAATTGAGTAACTTGGCTTCTTATTGAGGACAGAAATATTTAGCTGGATAGAAGCGTTATAGTGTGGACCAGCATCTGTTTCAAATCAGTGAATAATAAAAAAATAGATACTGGACATTTCTGCAAATTTAGAGAATGAATCTCTACTGCAACACAGTGGTGTTAATCTCCCAGATTGTAAATATGGGATTGCGTACAGCAATATTTACTTTAGGCATTCATTATACTGCATACTTATCAGAGGAAACCCTCCTTAACATAGTAAACATATATAGGATCATGCTATGAATTAATTTAGATAGCTTGTGGTAGACATCAGTTGCGGTGCCTTTCCTGTTCACACTTTCCAGCTATTTCTAAATGTTGGCTCCACATTCAATAAACATGTACATGGGAGTACAGGATTTCACAGCCTGGACACAGACCATATCTGTACTTTCAGGGAGATCTTTCAAATGATAACATGCTGGCAGGCTGTTCCTAGGCCATTGGTATGTTTAGCCAGTCTCAACTGCTTCAGAAATATCTTGTAGTGAACAGAACAGTACAACAACTTAATTCTGTCCTAAACAATGCAAATTCTAGCCCACAATGTACATCCTGGGTTAATAAGATAGGATTTTAATGAAACCAGAGTTAAAACCAAATCCCTTAATACAAAGGGCAGTCACTTTTCACCTGGCATTTCCTTAAGCACCACCTACTATAAATTGTGCTTCCCCCCTTACTTTTATATAGGAATGTAGAAAAGTCGAAAGTCCTATATCTCGGTCCATTGAAGACTATACAGCAGAGCCTCAGAACTACTACAACCAAGGGAAAATGCTATGATGTGATGGCAAAAATACATTTATTTTTAAAAAGTGATTAAATATCACATTTTATTTATTTATATTGTATCTGCCTTTATTATTTTTACAAATAATTCAAGGTGGTGAATATAACCAAAAACACATTCTTCCTTCTATTTTCCCCACAACAACAACTCTATGAGTTGGATTGGGCTGAGAGTCAGTGGCTGGCTGAAGGCCACCCAGTTGGCTTTCATGGCTAAGATGGGACTTTAACTCACAGTCTCCTATTTTCTAGCCTGATGTGCTAACCATTAAGACAAGCTACCTCATTCCCTCAAATTGTATAAACAAATATTCACAGGCTGTAAAAATAAGTGCTATAAATCTACCTGACAGTTTTTTTATAATTTAAAGATAAAACAATTTGAAAATGAACATATGCAAATGTGGTAGAAGGATGTAAATGAAAAAAGCTTACCCTATCTGTCATGGTTTGATGCATTCAAGTGCTTGAGCAACTGAACATGCATGAGTTTTGCTTCTTCTGTAGAGATAGTGTGCATGCTTCCCTATCTTCTTCCCTCCCTATCCTGTCAACAAATATAAATTTATATGTAGGAAAATAAAGAAAACATGTCAAAGGTTTTATTAGAAATACTTTCAGCTCCCTCTACTGACAATAAAGGGCACAAACTCTTTCTGGGAATTTTAGAGAAGATGACATAGGTGCTTCAATATGCAGAAAGAAGAGAATCCGAGTTTTGTCCTTTCATTGGAAAAAGAGGATAGGAAGGGAGAAGAAAAAAGAGAGAACATGAAAAATAAAGGCCAAAATTCTCTATGTTGTTGTAACACTTCTGAAAGTCAGTGTGGTGTACAGATTAAGATATTGGATTAGAAGTGAGAGATTCAGGTTTAAGATTCTCTTAGTCATTTATGTTGGTGTAATACTGTTTCTGAAAGCCAGTGGAGTGTAGAGGTTAAGATGCTGTATTAGATCCAGATTCTAGAATGGTTGGGTAATATTCATTTATCAAATTTATAATGCCACCCATGTATCCACAAAACTCTGGGCAGAGAACATAAAGTATAAAACGTGGACAGTTGTTAACCTTGTTCAGTATACCAAAAAAAAATTGAGGGAAAGTTAAAAAAAAAGCTTGTTAAAAAGCTCAGAGGGAACCCACATCATGCAATTGTTGGAAGAAATGTCCATCTGGGTTCAGTTCCAAGTGGGAAGAAAAACACTGGAAACATGGAGGCTGCTTGGAGGCTGCTTGAAGCAGAATCACCAAGCATGTGTGATTCTGGGTAGCTGACCACATGAAGTGGAGAAAGAGATATATTTATACCCTCTCTTGGGCTTGCCCTAGAGCTTCCTGTTCCTGTGCAAGAAATGTATCCTATTGGTTGTCAGACTCCCAGGGTGCTATGTGGGGGTCCAGCTAACCTTGTAGGGTGTCTGTGTCCCAGACTTGGTTGAATCTTGCTGGGTGATGATGTAATGAAGAGGCTTGTGTTCTGAAAGGGTGTTAGGCAATTCCTATTATGGCTTTGTCCTGGTTTGGATCTTGAGTGAGGGCTAATCCTAGCACCCTGGAGCTGAAGGCCTTTTGTCTTGTAGAAAAGATGGCCCAGTCTTTCTGGGGCTATTAACAAAGGTGAGGGCTGCTTTCCAAGAGCATGTTTCTCCTTTTCTCATCCAGGGAAATATATTATTCTGCCTTTTTAATATTTCCTAAAATATTTCATTCTTCTAGGGGCGGGGTGCTAACTTTCTTCACATACATGCACCATTGCACCAAAGTTCCAGAATGAACAGCCTGGCCCCAATACCTAGGGGAAAGAGCCAGGTCTTCATAGCCTTCTGAAAGGCCAATAAGGTTAGGATCCTCTGTATCTTTGGGAAGGGGCTTTTCCATAGGGCAAGCACCATGATAGAGGCATATTTCCTAGGAAACATCAGGTGACATTGCCCTACTGAGGGGACTTGGAGCATGCTACTCTGTCAAACCTGGTGGGATGGGCAAAAAACACCAGGGATAAATAACCTGACCCCATATCAATTTTGAAGATAACCAACAGCAACTTAAGTTGAATTTGGAACCCTCCTGGGTCCCAGTGCAATAATGTACAGATAGTCCTTGTCTTACCACCACAATTGAGCCCAAAATTTCTGTTGCTAAGTGAGACAGTTGTTAAGTGAGTTTTGCTCAATTTTGTGACCTACTTTCCCTAAAGACAGGGGGTACCACTCCATCCTAAAAGGGGACATTTGCTACCACTTGACATAACTAAATATCACCTCCTGGAAGGCCCTAACCTGCCAGGGAGATGAATGTAACTTTCAAGTATAGGATTCAATGTCCCACAGACTCTGTAACCAAATCAGACTCAGCCCAGATAACCAGACAAAACTGTACACTTCAATGAAGAGAAGCTTTTATCCTGTCATAGCATGGACTAATTCAGGCTTATAATAATGTAGATTCCGTGTGAGGCTGTTACTATTGAACCATTCTGCTTCTCAAACTGACATATGTAGGAAATCCAAATATTGCTGTTTTTAATTTATATTCTACAAAGTTTTTCCATCAGTGAGAAAGACAGAAAATCCATAAATATTTTTGAATGGTAATAAAAGGAAACTTCTGTTTGAAAACCTTCCAAACCTATTTAAATTGCTGTAATTCATTAATGGATATGGCTCTATACTGTTGAAAGGGGATTGGATTTTTAGCATTTATTATACTGAAATAAATGATTGACATAAACCCCATGTACATTAGCTCAGAAGTGAGTTCCTGTTAATTTAATGGCACTTATTCTAGGAATTTTTGAATGCTAATGCTAATTTTTGAATAGTCTAGTGCTTGAGGTTGACCTCAATAGTTTCAAATAGTTGTGTTCCTGCAGTATACAAAGAAATAAACCAACAGGCAGTAACGTTTTTTGGGACTAAGGCACACACTTAAAATAAATAAACTTGGCCTCCAAAGTCATGAAAATGATTTAATTAAAATTATTAATCATTTTTTGTTAATTGCTGTGGGGGGAGACTGCTTTAGCTACCAAATTAAAATGCTTTAAGCCTACAGCAGCTTAGTTCACTATTTTAGCATATGTAAATGAAAGTGAAGAAAAATCATGTTGCCAAAATCTAGTTTTCAGCAGTGTAATTTGGGAGATCTGGAAATACAAAAATAGAACTGGAGTCCATGGTTGCTGATTACTGTCATAAGCCATAGTTTTACAAACCACAATGGCCAAGTCCATACATAGTGACCTTGATCTTGAGCAGCTGTTGGCAATAATAAGACTCATCCATGCCATCTGGTGAATGCTCTCTAACAAATTCTCTTAATGGTCCCCCAATGTTTTCCTACTATGGAAAGCCATGTTATGGAATGACTTCCTTCTTGAGGTCAAATACCAATTCACCATAATGTCCTTCTAGAAACTACTGGTCATAAAAATTTTTAGAGAGCTTTTGGGAGATGAGTGTTATTTGTACCACTGTAATTCCTTCTATTTATTACTTTTTAGTATTATTTTTTGTAAATAAGGCTAATATGGTTTAATATGAACAAAAAACCATATGGATGAGTTTTATGTACACTAAACACCCTGTAGTCACAAGGAGTAGATGGCATACAATGTGGATATATACCTGATCAAAATAAATGTTAAATCCGAATTAAGCCCCCAGTCTTATGCATTCCTCTGCATTGTGATTTAAAACAAATCATAGTAGCATGCTGCAATGCACAAACCAAGGACCTGACAGGAATCTACACTGGTGGATTTGTGCTAAGCCTAGATTTATTAAGACACAGGGTAGCTTGCCAATAAAGTTTTTTGGCTTGGCATATTATCACATTATGAGAATCCTGTATGTATACCATCATATCTTTTTATTATGTGGTGCAGAAATACAACCAATTTCGTGTAATAGTCAAACCAAGGTTTAGGATTGCACAACACCAGTCAATTGTGGTTCCCCCCCCCCCTTCAAAACAAGACCACGGTTAATAAAAATCCAAAGTTATGAAAAATCAGAGTACAGTATAGCATTCCTGAGGCAGGCGGACGCCTTGAGAAAGGAAAAAGGCAAATCCACCCGTTTTGCGCCTTTCTGAGCCGCAAAGCGAGCGCGCGGACCCCCTCCCCCCACGCGCCTCGCGGGAGGGAACGTCACCGCGAAAATGGCCGCCCTCCGGCCTGCGACACGCGCGGCCTTGGCAACGGCGTTCCACAAGAGAACTTTGCGGGGAGCCGCCACCACCTCAGCCCGTCGCTTTTCCCGCCAGTGATGGCCATAAGCAGGCGCGAGTCCCCGTCGGGTGGAGTCGCAGCCGAGCCAGCATGAGGAGGCGCCCCCAAAAGGGGCGGCTTTTCTCAGCCATTCTGGTTGCCGCTGCTCGTAGCCCGAAACTACCAGGCGGGGGTTGCGTGGTATTAAACCCGGAGGGCCTTGGGGGTGGGGGTCACCGCAGGTGAGCTTGAGGCCGGCCGGGAACTTCATTGTGCCTTCCAGATTCCCCCATACACTTAAGTAGAACATGAGGTGGCCGGGCAGCCAATTAATTTGGAAACCGGACATCTTTCAGTGAAAACTGAAAGAAGTGCTTGCTTTGTGCCCCGATCCGATGAGTGAGCCCTCCCCCCACCTTAGTTTCGCTTAGGAAGGATAAGAAAAGAAAACATGAGGGTGGAAAACCCGGAGTCTTCCTCTTTCCTGATGTGATCGGATTTCATCTGTTAAAACTAATTCCTATTCAATTAGTTTCTATGGCTGGCCGTCTCAACCCAAGGACTGGGCAGCTTATAATTCAAAAACAAAACGTTTAAAATCGATGAAAACTATATGTATGTATGTATGTATGTATGTATGTATGTATGTATGTATGTATGTATATATATATGTATATATATATATATATATATATATATGTATAGAAGAGAGAGAGAGAGAGAGAGAGAGAGCATTCAATCAAAGAAGGAGCATTATATATGCCTTCTTTGATTATAAAAATAGTAAATAAATAATAAATATAAATAATAATACATACATAGTTCATCAATTCTGACTGGCTCATGAATGATTGCACTGGCACATTAGCTATAGATGTGCCATCTACTTGCCACAGCTCCTTTGCTGTTCTAAATATTCAACAGAAAAGCTGATATCTTGAGAATGGTAAAAAGGTGCTCCCTTTCATTTTGCAGGAAATATTTTTAAAATTTGATCAGGTGAATTTCTCATTCCAGTCTGAAGTAATGGTGTAACCAACTTCACCTCTGAAAAATAGGCTGAAGTCGGCTTTCTCTAACATTGGTGTTCTTCAGAAGTGCACCTGTCATGATTCCCATTTAGCAGCGATCTTGGGGCTTCATTTAAGGGATTTGTATTTTGATGTATAGTAACTAAAGTTGGGCAAGGCTGGCCAAAGTGAATGAGCCTCCCAGATAATGTTTTATTCTGCAGCCATCCACATCCATTTTTGGTACTGTGTTTGGTACTTTTATTTATAATCCTGTATTTTCTATTTTTTCTTTCTGAAAAACAAAGAGAAATGGAATATGTGTTTACAGGTCGTCTTTGACTTACAACCAGTTGCGTAGCAACTATTCAAAGTTAAGAAGAAGCTCCCTGTGGATACTTATGACTTGTTTCTAAAATTCTAAAAGCCGCCCCCGCAATCATATGACCACATTTATGGCATTTATTTCTGGTTTTCAGCAGAACTAGCCCATAGCAAACTGCCACAAAAGTCATAAAATTGGGTTGGTCAGGTGGGTGACCTGATTTATGAGCATCACAACTTATAACCATGATGGATAGGCTCCATTGTAGTCATAAATTTGTTTGTTTGTTTGTTTACTTTCTTTGGTATACTGAGAGTTTTTAATCTGGAACCACTGTAGTAAAGCCTGCATGTGGCTTTGATGTGCCAACCAATTTATAGACAATGTGCAGTTGATTTTGGTGGATTAACTTAAATAGCCTGTACGTATACATTAATTGAAAAAAGCTGTGCTTTACAGGGTAGCATGGAGGGCACTTGCCTATAAAATAACCAAGAGTCGAACACCACTAAATGGTAAAAAATAACAATATATTAATCATTTATTTTATATTTATTAAGCAAGTAACGTGTATGTGTAAAATGCCACCTTTGTTATTCTGAACAGTTCCTGTGTTTTTTTTTCTCTTTATAGGCAGTATCTCTGCCGTGTTACACAACATAAGAAAATATAATGTCAACTGTAAAACCTCAATTAGAATTGTCTGTTCGGTGAGTTATTTTAGTTGGAATATAAATGTAACCATAGTTCCATGGCAGCACCCAATACTCTGAATGCAAAAACTTCAGATTCGATTGCCAGTGCCTCAAGTTAATACTACATATGTACAATAACATATCTACCCAAACATATGAAAATACAGTTTGAGTTCAGGTTATACTTTTGTGAACGTATGAATTAATTTAATGTGTGGTTTGTGAGATTGGAATAAATAGAAAAATCAGTACTGTTACTGATATGAAGAGGATGCATTCATAAAACACTTTTTCAAGATATGCCTTTAGCTGTTCCTTTCCATCCTTGACTAATTTTGATTCCTGCAGTTTTTGAAGAAAGAGGAAAGTAGATATTTAGAAAGTG
The DNA here is from genome assembly GCA_032468235.1 of Pseudoxyrhopus heterurus. Classification (NCBI taxonomy): domain Eukaryota; kingdom Metazoa; phylum Chordata; class Lepidosauria; order Squamata; genus Pseudoxyrhopus; species Pseudoxyrhopus heterurus. Next base: position 298,697 of record JANHJO010009008.1, on the reverse strand, counting down.
AACTATAGTGTGTAAAAATATGTTAGACAGAATGCCTTTTCAGAATGCCTGCAGCATCTTACAATTTAGCATCTTTCAGATGTAATAAGGGTAAAATCATTCTTGAGTCAAACTCGGTTCCTGGTGATTACATGAACACATCCACATGGAACACCAATATGAAAGTTGTTTGCCTCTGAATTCTGGGATATTTTCTACTTCCCAATTTAGTCTACAATCCTAGAATGTGACATCTAGAGGGCAGTGATTAGAATGGGGAAGATGAAAGTTAGAAAATATGTTAATAGAGTGTAATGAGCTAAGATAAGAATTGTTAGAATAATTAGAAATATTATATATGTTAACAATAAACTAGAAGCAGAGAATTTATATTAATGCAATGAAAATTGATGTAAATGTTAATTATTATTGCACAAAATATTTGTACCCAGACGACACACTGTTTAATGAAAGATGTATTGTTTACAAAATAAAATAAAAAATATAATAATACTGGTAATAAAAAAAGAATGGGGAAGATGATGATGTATGTTACCTTTGAAGAAGAAATATTAACTATATCAGCTTGGTTGAGTACATGTAATCCCCAGGTTATGAGCATTCCCTTAACGAACATTCGAAGTTATGCAATAAAGCCAGGGGTGGGTTTCAAATTTTTTAACAACTGGTTCTGTGGGCGTGGCTAGGTGGGCGTGGCTAAGTGGGCATGTGACGGCGTGGCCAACTCTATGTCACTCACATCAAGGGGTGCTTCTCCTCGCCTGGCCTCTTGTGACCATGGGGATGCTGCAACGATCGTAAGTGTGAAAAATGGTCATAAGTCACTTTTTTCAGTACCATTGTAACTTTGGTCACTAAATGACCTGTTGTAAGTCACGGATTACCTGTACAAAAATACAAAAAGCTTCTTTGCTTGCAAAAAGCTGCTCTAAATACCAATCATTAGATTAAAAAGACCTGCAAGCTGGAGTTACAAATCAGGCAGGGTGCCAGAGCACCTTGAGG
>JANHJO010009008.1:220145-232098 GCA_032468235.1 Pseudoxyrhopus heterurus | reverse complement strand
AGGACAGGAAGGCCTGGAGGAACGTTGTCCATGGGGTCGCGATGGGTCGGACATGACTTTGCAATTAACAACAACAATACAATGTACTTGTAAATGCTCTGGCAATGCTAACGACGGGATAGGATTTTACAGCTTTTACTGGAAACACTGTACTGAACAGAGGCTCGCTTAAACACTGTACCCCAAAATAATTGCCAACAATCTTTTGAAAACAATGACTATAAAATCCTGTGAGTACTTTATAAAGATCTGAGTTTGGTGGTCAGGTCAGTTTCATAAGATACATTGTCATGATGCAGCCTTATTTGACTTAAGGAGAAGCATTAGAAACTTATAGAATTCTTTATTGGCCAAGTGTGATTGGACACACAAGGAATTTGTTTCTAGTGCATAAGCTCTCAGTGTACACACAAGCAACCATAAGTGCCTTGAAGAACTGCTACACCTTTGAAATTGTTACAACAGGAAATATCCCAGGCAGTTGCTACAGCTGCAGTTTTTCTAACCAAATCATCAATTCTGAGTGGCAAATGTTGCTATCTTACTGAACTTCTGAACCATTAAAGTCTGATAGGATAAAATTGCCACATAGGCAATTATCTACTTGTCTTCCCTTCACATGCAAGGAGAAACTGACAGTTAAAACGCAGAGAGAGCAAGGCTGACTAATTACAAAACTTGCTGGCTTTGTATATGTCACTCTGTATGTTAACAGACAAAAGCAGTGGCAAGAACGTGTACATTTTAAAGCATAGGTACAGGGGTGGCCAAGTGCTGGTGGCACAGGGACCACAGTGAGTGCAATATAAGGGTCCCAGAAGGGGAATTGGGGAGAAATTACAAAACAACTGCTTTAATATGAGCGGATGATACTTGAAGTGAAGGTAAAATGAGAAAACAAGAGGGAAAAGCTTATTAACCAAGATACAAATTGATGCTGGGTTTGCATCAGAGGTTCAATTCAGCCAGTTCCGACAGGTTCCGGAGAACAGGTAGCGATAATTCGGAGAACCGGCAAATACCATCTCTGATTGGCCGACCACATAGCCACGCCCACCAAGCCACACCCACAGAACCGGTAGTAAAAAAAATTGAATCCCACCACTGGTTTGCATGGATCTCTTGATTTTATTTTCAGCTTCATCCTTCATTTGTTGAAGTCAAGCATTTCATGGCTAGGCTGAAATGAGTGGAAATATAGTAGCTCATTACTGCTACATTGTTTGTGAACTCATTGGAAAAAGATGTTTGCAGAGTAACTTAGGGTATACATATACATTTCTTTCTACCGTATGTGTACCAGAGAATACATGCACAAAATTGACATTTACGGTGTATATTCTCCTGTAGCATGTGATATACAAGGAGCACACAACAGATTACAAACTTTACTGCAAATTCTGAACAAAATATTAATCTTGGCTTATATGTATCTTCTAGTCCTATGCAAAAGGTTTGAAATGTATTTATTCAAATATAAATTTTCATGTGATGTATATTTCATCCATCTCTAATTCCATGTGGAAGGTGCTAAGGACGGTTACAACAATGTGCTCACCAACAGAGGCAGTCTCAAAAAATAAAATTTGGGGAGGGTCTAGAGCCCCCCGCTTTGTTTATCTTCAGCAATATGGATGTTTCAATGCTAGCTCCACCCACTTTTTCAGGCTGATGGCGCCCCATGAGCCTGAAAAGTGAGGCCCATCCTGAGGGAGAAGTGCTACATGTATACAAGCCGATCTCTTTAGCCTGCATGTAAAATCTAAAACTTTGCCTTCAACCTCTGGAAACCTTCCAATGTCATTATAAATGTGTAATTTTTAATGTGCCAGAAGGAAAAATGTATTGGCTACATGGCTGAAGTTATTATATACATTTACACTTAATTTAAATATATAAAGTCAAATTTAGTTTTTCTCTTCATCACCACAAGGAGTCTGAGGTTCAAAGGCCAAGTGTAGGCTTCAATCCAGAACAAACAGGACCAGTCATTCCTGGTCTAAATGAATAAAAGACACCTAAAGGCAACTTAAGGTTTCCTACAATAAAAAGATGAAAACACCCTTGAGTCAAGTCTGGGGCGTTGCCTAGACATAAACAGGTAATTTGATTTGCAATAATATCGAAATGCTTGCCATTAATGCTTAACTTCCAGAGTATTTCTGCAACCTTAAAATTCTGGGATTTCCTTGCAATCTTCATCTAAATACCACCCAAGTGTAGCTCTGCTTATGTCTTTTAGCTGTGCCAAGATTGGTTGGGAATTGCTATTGGCCATGACACAAGTAATAATAATTTGTGACCATATTTAAATAAAGAGTTGGTTCTTACATTTCTGGAACTTCTCTCACTGTTACAGACTTTAAAAGTATGTCAGATCTGATTAATCTCTGCAAGTAGACTAAGAACAGTGTTTTGAAGGATAACGGGGCCCGATTCCAGCAACTTCATGCTTCTAAAAAGTAATTAGCACTGTGATATCATTACATCATGATCTGTTGGATTATATACTACAGAAAATGGGAAGAAGTCAATGAAGTAAACAGGGTTATAAAACCTCGAAAATGAATTTTGTAACGCTAATCCTCTTGCAAAAGTGACCTGAGACTTTTTAAAATTAAAAATGAACTGGGGTGTAATGTGTCAAATATATTATTTCCAGGTTACTATTCAAGCATTAAAATGATTTAATATACAAAGGTGCTCTATACGATTAGACTCTTTCCAGCATATTGCAATACAAAAATAAATAAAGGATGGCTCTCAGAGGTGGTATGTGGGCAATACTATGATAGCTGTCCTGCACATCAAAACAGCAACATGATACCGAGAAAAATACATAGCTCTTAGTGCTGCATTTATTCTCAGGTACATTGCCCTTTGCATATGGGTAGACCCACATTATACAACCAATACTGAAACATGATCTACATTTACGTCTTGTGACTAGTCCTGGCTTTTATTAAAACAGACGAGTTAGAGGTTTTTTTGTTTTTTTTGAAGGAGGTTTATTTCATTTATGTATAAAATGTTTTACTTCATTTTAACTCAGGGTGATGAACAATACATGGAAAGTAATGAGCTCAAGCAATATTTCCAGAAATGTATTTTTAGGTGTTTTGATACTGCCAGATGGTAATGTCTTAATGATGGGGAGGGGTGGTGGTGAGGTGATTGGATAACCAGGGGAATAGTAATAATTTAATATGTGCTTTGAATCCCCACAACCAGGCTGCAAATCTCTACAATGTTTAATTGAAACAACATTCATAAATTATGTATTTGTTACTGAAACAGATTATTCGGCTTAAGGTTGTATACAAAATATAGTCCTGAATAGTCAACAGTGCCTTGTTAATTGCTTCATGTTACTGATGATCCTTTCCAGTTGGACAACCGGTTGAACAATTCTGACATGAAATGTTCCATCCATTCATTCATCCACCATATCAAACAGACCAAGGAAAGGCTAGGATTATAATACGGCTGCTCCTTTAAAGACCAGAGCTGAAACAGAGTTGCCTAACCAACCTGGGAAAGAGGGTTATGTCAGAGTTTTGAATGAGAAGCTGGAACTGCAGAGAGCCTCAAGACCAAGACCTGCATGTACCCAAGACCAGAGATAAACAGGATCATGTTTCATTGAAATGTAATTAAAATGACACCCAGGCACCAAAGCCTGGAATTCAGCAGGTGTGACCCTTGCCTACATTTCTGCAGTTACCTTACAGGTAGACCTTGACTTACGACCATAATTGAGGCCAAAAGTTTTGTTGCTAAGCAAAACGCTTGTTAAGCGAGTGTTGACCCATTTTACAACCTTTCTTGCCACAGCTGCTAAGTGTAATCACCGCAGTTGTTAAGTTAGTAACGAGGTTGTGAAGTGAATCTGGCTTCCCCGTTTGACTTTGCTTGTCAGAAGGTCGCAAAAGGTGAACACATGACTCTGGCAACTGTCATAAATATGAGTCAATTGCCAAGCATCTGAATTTTGATCACATGACCAGGGGGATGCTGCAACGGTTGTAAATGTGAAAAATGGTCATACGTCACTTTTTTCAGTGATGTTGTAACTTTGAACGGTCACTAAATGAACCATTGTAAGTTCATTTACAACGTTGTATTTTTAAGATGCCTTTTATAATAATGTCCATATTGTCCCTCTCACTGGGCAGTGAGCAACTGCCTTAACCATTGGGGCAAGCACAGCAATCTCCTAAGCTCCCTCGACATTCCCCTGTCCTGGACAGAATTGTGCTTCCCAGCAGCTCCTTGACTCCCTAACTAGCCTGATCTTAGGCAAGCCAGTCATAGGCCCTGAATATTTATAACTAGCCGATAACGTGGCGTTGCCTGGGTATTTATTTATCCCGATCCTGTATTAGACAGGAAAATCCTATAGTCGGGACTCACGCTGTTGTACTGTCTGTGAAGCTCTAGATGTAGTAGCTTTATGTCTCTTATTCTTTAGTCGGGCCTCACGCGCAGGTCAGAGGGAGCCCCCTTGTGGAGTACTGTGAAACCATCACCATGGCAACTCCACTATTTTTAAGGCACAGAGACCCCCTCGAGGGGTCTCTTATCCCCACAGTACTTGTTCCCAGAGGGCAAGTCATCTGTGTACCAAGTTTGGTTGAAATTGCTCGAGGTGTTTCAGTTATGCTGGAACACACACACACACACACAATCCGATTATAGATATAATTATATATTTCATATTTCTTACCCACCCATCTACCTCAGGGAGGGGCTCCACGGCAAAAAAAAAGTTCATAAACTGGAGCCCAGCTACTAAACAGATCGCATGGTTTAGCAATGGAAATTCCGGTCCCATTGTGGTCATAAACGTCGAGGATTCTCTGTAAATACTAACCGATGTGTCGTTTCTAACATGCGGGGGCTTTTCTCGCAATGTCACCTAGCCAGAAGGAAGCAGGGAAGCTCCAGAACTGTTTGGTTCGGAGCTTCCGCACTCCATGTGTTGCTGTGCCAAAAACGTTGCTTGGGAAGCCATCCTGCAGATGGGCTGCGAAAGCTGACAGATGGCCTGGGAACTCAGGAGCCAAAGGGAAACCAGCTTGCTTTCTTGGACCGGTTACCCAGGCGAAACTGGGAGGTTGTATGGTGTTGGTTTTGAGCACCGAGCTTGGCGGTTTGGTCGCAAATGTTTCCTCCCTATCCAAGGCGTCGTCTTCGATGCGCTTTGGATTGTGCTCGTCTGGTGGAGCCCCGGCCTTTAAGGACCTTTCCGAGTCCTCGTTTGATTTCGGGTTGTGCGATTGCGAGTGTGAATAGGTGAACTGAAAGTCACACAACCCCAAAATCAGACCAGGACTCAAGAACGCTGGCCTTTCAACACCTTTTTATGTGGTGCAAATTAGCATGGGTGTTGTTTGTCCAGCTACTTCTGAGTCATGGTTTGACTGGTCAGACAAACAACACCCACACTAATTTGCATCAAATAAAAAAAAAGGTATTGAAAGGGCAACACTGTTGTGGCCCGCCAGCGACCAGCGGCAGATTCGGACAGTGAGGAGGTTGGGGAGGAACCTGGGCCAGTCCTGGAGTCTGGGGAAGGCTCTGCCTCAGAGGCAGAGATGGGGCCAGGGCCGTCTGCCAGTTACAAGCTGCCTTCGGAGTCGGACATCAGTGAGGCAGAAGAGCAGTTGGAGCCTGTTCCCAGTGTGCGCAGGCGCAGAGCTGCCAAGAGACAGGAACAGCTAAAGAACAGGGTCGACCTGACAGTAAAGCTACAGGTGGACAGTGAATAGCCCCTCCCCGAAGGAATAAAGAGGAGCGAAAGGGGAGTGGGGTTTGCGGGAGACAATTAGTTCCATTCATTAGGGTGAGAATCTATTCCTGACTACTTGCCGAGTCTTGTGGCGTTTGGAAGGTATCAGCTTGGCAGCTCTCCAAGCCTGATAAAGGTCTGTAAATGAGAATTCTTGTGGAAAAACTGTTGGCCGGGACTTTGCTGGAGAGGAATTCACTGTGATTAAAATAAAAGGGGTTTTTCTCAGAATGAGGAGTTGGCTTCGTGCTTTTGGGAAGTCTAGGTCAGAACAAGCAAGAAGTTCATTAAATAATTAGGGTTCTTTGTTGTAAAGCTCTTTGTTATAAATCTGTGAGAAACTGGCTTTCAAGAAGGAATGTGGATTAGGGGAAAGGGTGGTAATTTACTCATGAGAAGACCATTTCCCAGGGGATCTTTTTGACTTATTGTTGTAGCAATTGTCTTTGATGGGATATATAGAAGATAAATGAATTTTTGAAAGTGAAGAACTTAACTTGAATATTAGATATTTGAAACTATTTTAGTTTTATAAAAGAATTTGGGATAAATAATTGAAATGAATTGTAAGGTTTTTTTTGTTTGGTGGATGGAGACAAGAAGATTAACGATTGAAAAATAGGGAATTCATTTTGGAATTATGATGTTTGCTTCATATAAGAATACGTTTAAGTGAAGGATTGAACTAAAAAATTTTTAAAAGATAAAATGTAAGCCTCAAGGTATGATAAATAGGATGGAAATGCTATATTTTTAGTAATATTGTAGATTAAGAGATTTTCTATGTTAAGGTTTGAAATGAATTGATGATCAATGTTAATTGGATTCTGTATGCCAAGAAGAAAACCCGGAAGCAACTCTTTTCGCACATTGAGAGAATGTATGTAACTTAAAAATAATAAAAATTATTCAAAAAAAAATGCTTTACAACTTGTAGATCAACCCCCCCCCGAATGTCACATGACTGCATTTGGTTACCGATCCACATATATGACCAACTGCAGAATCCCATAGTCATGTGACTGCAGTTTTTGTAATTTGGCAAAAATTACAACTTTTATTTTGTATAACTGAAGTTAGGATACATAATGTTCCCTTTTCCTATTTATTTCCTCACAACAACAATCCTGGAGATGGTTCTGCAGAGGGAGAGGGGCTGGTTCAGTCATCCAGCCAACTTCCATGTTTAACGTGGAACTTCCGTAGAACTCACCGTCCCCTGGTTTGTAGCCTGGTTTCTTTAACTGGCCAATCAATCACCCCAAGGAGAAGACCTGTTTCTGAATTCATTCCCATAAGAAAAATACAGGTAATTGATTTATGGATAAAACACAAACAAAAGCATGTTTAAGGTATGTCCCAATAACTTCACAACTTTCTTTTGTTGTCTTTCCCTACTGTACATCGGAGGGCAGTTTTTATGGATGTCGATGTTAGCACCCAAGAACTCGCTTCCCGTAGGGCAAGGCAACTTCCCCAGAAGAAGGGCCTGCATACGTGTTCAACAAGCGCACCCTGTTATTCCCAGCTAGCTTGTCCGTGTCCATAGAATGACAGGGGTGGACAGGGATGATGTGATGATTGCTGTCCAAAACAGATGGAGACCCTCTTGAGGAAGAGGCATTAAATAAAAGGAGGTAGAATTCTACTACCAAAACCAAACATTGTTCTTTTAATTACGTTAATTTTCATTTCAGCAGGTATTTGGAGACTTAACAATCAATGAAGGTGGTAGAATATCTTTCTTTTATAAATACAACTTGCTTAAGCATACACACAGAGGCAAGTATATATATATATAAATTGAACATTGCTGGAAAAGTGAGATTAATGAAACTGGTAATTCCTATGCCGCTTTCATGAAAATTAGCAGAAATTAGAACTGACAATACTTTATAAGCAGGACTGAAGTGATATTGAAAAAAGGAAGTAGATGCTTTTTTCATCCTACAAATTAATGAGTTATAATGAGGCGAACATTTGTGAACGTTTGAATTTTCAATATTCCTGCATGAATATTAAATCATAATCTGTTCTTTACACAATGCCTCAAACTAGAGAAAGAGAACCCAATTAAAGAAATTAGTCAGAATTAGTACACTCCTTCATTTATTTATTCAGAAAAATGATCCAAAGCTACATATTTGTGTGTAGCAAAGTTATGTAAACCTCTAGGATTCATTTGAACAGGAAATTCGAGTCAGGAGGAAGCAGTGGGCTAAAAGCCCTCCCAGCTGATGTGAGGGCTGATCAGCAGTTATCAGAGACCTTTAGTGGGTCTGCCTGGGTGGGGGGGGCAGACTAGTTACTGAAAGCAGAGAGAGAGAGACATACTTTTGCCACACATAAATACACCGCTTCAGATCATTTTCCTCAATCAATCAGTGAATGTTTTTGACTCATTTGTTTAATTTGGTTTTCTTTATCTAGTTTCGGTAGATAAAGATCAAATAATATTTAGGTCACATTTATGGAGAAATATTGAAAGTTCAAAAGTTTCACAAACTTTAAGCACCATTGTATTTGGTGCTTAGATTTTGATCTTCAGCTTCCTAGTTAGGCCTTATTAGTGCATTTTTCTCCTGATTTTGTCTATGAATGCAGAGGCCCAGGTTATCCAGGGAGGAGGAACCCCACTCTGTGACAGTTCAGACTTCTCTTCCCAGCATTAACGCTCAGGGTCTAAAGGGAAGAACACTTGTTGTAATGCAAAACCTTTTGGGGTGGTGCAGTGGAATTTTGAGGGCATTACAAAATGCTCAGAAGGAGAGTTGCCTATTCACAAAAGGTGTCATTCCCAATTGCCCTTTTATCTGAAACGATCTCCACCTCCTCTCCCAAGGTCTGCTCTGCAGGGTGTTTTTTCCTCTTGTCTTTCCTAGCCATTGGCATGCCCCCCCCCCTTCCCTAGGAATGCCTGGGAGAATAAAGATGTGGCTGAATGGTTAACGTTTACTTTCACAGCAGCCCAGGTTTCCATTTAATTTGTTTAATGTATCATGCCAAAATACCGAACCCAGGTGGGTCAGGCCTGTGGGGTCCCCATTACTTGTCCCGAGTGCCTTGTCTTCAAGACAATTCAGAGCGAGAGTCACGGGTGCTGCGGGGGGGGGCAGCGTTTGTGAGGTCTCTGGGTCCTTGAAGCTTCCTAGGACAGGGTCACCTTGTGCCCTTTATGCAACATGAACTGATTCAGGTGCATCGTTTGAGTCTTTGGGACAAAGACTGGAATAGAACTATCAGCCCCTATTAAATTTTGATTTGGTTGCATGTGGTGCATAAAGAAAAAGCCATTTGGAAAGAATCAGAAGGCTAAGCTCTCACGGAGCTGTCTGAAATATATTTTCTCAGGGAGCATCTTGTTCTGTAAGGCCCTTCAGTATTTTGAAAAACTGGGTTCTTTCATTTGTTCAATTGAATGGTGGCATGGGATTTTTCTTCGGCTTTTCTTTTACACTGATGGATTTCTTATGTATGAATTCCCTCTCCAACTGGCTTTTTACCCATTATTTTGACAGCAGATAATGGAAGAAAACAACAAAATTTAATTTCAAAGTATATACACGATAATGGAAGAAGGAACTCTGTGTAATATTTGAACAGAAACTTTTTTCTTATTTTGCATAAGAAACCGAAGCTGAGTACAAATCAATCAATCAAATCAAAATAAGCCTCAAATAATAACTGAGCAAGAAATACTGTGCAGCAAAGAAGCCTTTAGTAAGGCTGGACCTTCTCTGGCCAGAGAAAGAAAGCAAGTACTCAAGGGAGTACTGAAAAAGACGCAGATGAAGCCCAGCGTGGCAGCAGGGATTTCTGAGCACAGTCCTGGCAAACGTCTAAGGCCAAAAGGAGACTTGTATGGCTGCTCTCAGGGTGACAATCTTTTTAGGCTCAAGGACACATTTTTGAGAGCCTTTTTTATTTTTTCAAAATACCAACAGGACCTATGTGGAGCCAAGAAATATGAATAGGCATATTTAGTAGACCGGGGAGTCCAATTTACGGCCAACAAATGGCTGTTCGGGATTGGGGTGCTTGAGGATCGGCTCCTGGGCAAATGGGCCCTTCAGCGTTCAACTTGTGTTGCTGGCTTTTCTTATGCGGGACACCGGAACCTGAGAGTTTGGCCCTTTCTTTACATTTAAAATGGTTAAGTCTAATGTCAGCAGGAGCCTCATGGATACCAAGGAATGGATCCATGGCAAGTAACCTCAGTTAAGTTTCCTTGAGATAAGGACAACCCCCCATGGACCATTCCATCCAGTTTTTGTGGCAATAACAAAGCAGGGGGTTGGACTAGAAGACCTCCAAGGTCCCTTCAAACCTTATTATTCTATGTTTTATGTTAGCTACCATCTATGTTAGCCTTCAGCTCTAAGATTGCCAGGACGTCTCCTCTCCGACTTCAACCGAGTGCCTCCATCACCTGAGACCTCCCCTTGCTTAACATCTTCAGATCCTGATAGGCTGAATGGAGCCCGGGGTACCCAAAAACGCTTCTTACCTGGCAAGGCTTTTGCCCATTTCACCACATGTACCAGGTGCCTCTCTCCAAGCTCATTCAAACTGGTGAGAAGGGAGCCGAAGGAGTCGGGCTGGTTATTGTCATGCCCTGCACAAACCACGCCGGGCTCAATCGCTTCCAGGACATTCAGGAAGATCGGCTGGCATTCCAGGCCATCAATGTGCGCTATGGGCATTTTCGTGGCTTGCTCCTCAGTGGGGCTTGATGGCCCTGCCGTCTCCCCTTCTTCTTGCATCTTCAGGTTACCCAATTTCTTCAACTTGCGGGCTGAAAGGACAAAAAAGGTTTCTAAGAAAACTTTCCATGACAGGTTGACAGTTTATACCATGAGTGGGCATATCATCAAAGGAGGAAAAGTTTATGGAAGCTGCTTTCATATAACTAAACCTGATGAACCTGCTGCTCTTGGGCACTGCTCCTGCTACTCTGGGGGGGAGCCACCAGAATGCCGATGGGGGCCCTCTGGATTCCTCTGGCCAGCCCAGGCGGAGAGGTAGCTGGACAGAATTTTGTTTTTTTTTAAATACTTTTTATTATTAAAATTTAATTTACAATATACCTTCATTACGCGTTACAAGCCAACACTAATTCACATTAAAATCATTTCATTATATATCTTATCATTATACATAGACTTTATCTATGTATTTGAACAACTATAAATCTTAATTCAAAGTTAACAAAGTTAACACTTATTTATACATCTATATATATTTATGTATATGCTTACAATACAATACAAGACATATCTTATTTTATTCCTCTTTTCCTATTTGTTTCATCTTTTTTCCCATATTACATTAGTAACACCATATTCTTCATCATTTTCTATTGCAAAGTAGAAAGAGCCTTATACTTGACCTTTGAAAAAACAGTATTTTCATGCCCTATGTTGTCTGCAGTGATCTGCTGAAAGGAAGCTTTAGACTCCAATACTTTTAAGCAATATGCAGAGGGAACTTGTGTTGTTCAATCTTAAAAGTCTAATTTGCTTCAGTAACAAAGAGAGAAAATATGCCTGGAGATCCTTCGGAGGAAGATTTGAAGCAAATCTGACTAACAGGAACCATATTGAGAATCACTTTGTGGTGATAACAGACGTGAAATGTCAATATTTTCCATCCTTATTGCATTGGTTGATAGGTTTGGAATGGGCTGGTGTAAATGGCATTTCCTTAGCAATTATTCTTTCCCTATTTTCTAAATAATTATTTCTGGAAAATTTGACATTCTATCCAAGACTGCTTATTATATTATTGCCCTCTTCTGCACAAATCATATTATATGGCTGTATAATGACCAGCATTCATTCCCAAACTTCAAAAATATAAGAAATAGTTATCAGTTCACTTCTACGTTACTTACTTAGCCCATGAAGTTTGATTTTCTGGCATCGCAACAGAGAAAAGCTTATCTGAGAGCTGGTATGGACTTTTACATCCTCTTAGCTAGAATTCAGCATGACATTTTATTTTATTTTTATTTTATTTATTTATTTATTTATTTTATTTATTTATTTTATTTTAATAATATTTCTATACCACCCTATCCTGAGGGACTCAGGGCGGTGTACAGTAGTATAATGACATAAAAATGGTATGTATAAAAAAAAAACGGAAGTTAAAAACACAGTC
>JANHJO010009008.1:179023-192020 GCA_032468235.1 Pseudoxyrhopus heterurus | reverse complement strand
TGGAGCTGGTGGGATTCGATCAGCCAGACTGCTGATCTGCAGTACTCTGTTCTAACCACTTGAGCCACTGCAGCTCCTCTATGTATGTTAGTATGGTGCTTATATCTTTTAGTCAGTGGGATTTTGTACATTGGCAAGGTAATCTACTGACTAGAGATCCTAGCTTGCATGGAATAGCATGGAATACAACTTGTAGTACAATTGAGATTTGTTTATGCTTGTGAGATATTGGTAAAGTATACCAAACTGACTGTCCTTAACATTAGTAGTTAATGCAACATGTGTTATGATATAAGTAAAGGTGGTTTACATCTTTTATCTTACTAAAATGTCTCACATGAAAACTTTGATTGACTAAAGTGACAGTGATTAGTGTTGGTCAATATTTGGGCCCATCTGATGACAACCAAATCATAATCATATAGAAGATTATGATTTGGAGTGTAGGATAAATAATGTAGGTAAAGAGGGAAGGAGGGAAGGAAGGAGGGAGGGAGGGAAGGAAGGAAGGAAGGAAATCAGAAACTAAGATACAATGGAAAGTTTTCTGATGAGTAGAGGGCTAATTAATATATGTAGAAAAGTTAAGGTTGGATTTAAGAGAAAAAGCTCAGAAAGTACTAATTGTTGCCATCTAGGTTCTTCTGTGTATGAAAATAGAAATCCATAGGTTTTGCACTATTCTCCAATAAAATTTCTGGTTTCTAGAAGAACCAGAAATACTGTATATAGATGATGATAGGTTCTGAATATAGAATATATTTGGTAGTATCAAGAGTAGATCTTAAGAAAAATGAACAGGAAAAACTGTTAAAATATTAGAATAAGAATAAGACATCTGAAGGGAGAGAGAAAATATTAATTTCCCATCAGAATGAGTGAAAAGTGGATATAATGAAGGTCAAGATGGAAATGGCTTGTAATAGAGTGAAAAGAATTACATGCTGCAGAACTATTATTAATATTAATAAATAATAATGATAAAAATAATAAAAGATCCTTGGTGGAATGATACATTTAAAAAGGATGTGGATGAAAATATAATGCACATATGAGATAACTGCTGCAAAAATAAGATATTTTATAATATATATAAGAAATGAATGCGAAAGAGAGGCAAGGAAAGATTAAAATTAAAAAACGCAGAGAAAATGCAGATTAACTTTGATGGATTTTTTTAAAAAGTTTGGAAGTGGCTAAAGAGGGCTAAACAAGCAGTTCCAGCACAATGAAAGTTTCTAGAAATAAAAGTGATAAAACATTTGAGATGAAATTGAATTAACGACTACCAGAAAGAGTATTTTAAAGATTTGTGTGAGTATGATAGTGATATGTTAAAGAGTGGAATTAAAACTCAGGTTATAAATGTTGATAGTTGTAGGATAGATGTTGAATGAAGTACAAGCTGTATCTTTGGAAGTAAACCATGTGTTAGAATGAATGGAATTTTAGATGAATGGTCTTGAGCAGAAAATAAGATAAAGTTAGATTTTAGTATAGTATCTTCAACAATGTCTGAAGAAATGTACCAGAATGACAGCAGTTTATTTGTTTACCTATTTATTTATTAAAACAAATATCAATTTATTTATCAATTTATCAAAAGACAGTGCCAGTGAAGATTATTACAGTATCCTTTGAAAAATACTGTAAGAATTTTATGACCAAGTAATCTAGCCAAATTTCAGTTGCATAATTACTGCCTGCATTCTGAAATTAATCTAAATTATAGCCAAAGAAAATTCAGCTTTGTTTTTATTGTGATGATATGCCTAATCTAGATCTACTTAGCAATGCCTGCCAGCTTTCGTTATGAAAGTTAGGGACTTTTAGGCAAGAGAAATTCTTGGGAAGGAGCATCTTATGTTCTTTACATTTATATTTTTATAAGAAAGCATACAAGTTCTATCATTTTCTTGGCTGCAATATGGTAAATTGAGCAGTGTTAAGTTTTATTCTATTAGCCTTGTTCTAAAGCCAAATCGATACTTCAAGCAAATTTCTACTTCTTATTCTAATCTATGCACACTACCTCTAAGGACCAAATAATGCGTGATACAGCCTAAGAATCAAAAATGGGATGGAAGGAGGTTTTAAAAGGAAGTCTCCCTTTAAATTCTGGTTATATAAATACACATAAAAAAACATTCAGTTTTGCTTTTGTTAATTACTTCAAAAATCATATAGAAAGTTACAATTTATAATGGAAAAGGGATCTTTGTCGTAATTGATCCCTTACCCAGAAAATCTGAGATTCTGTAATTGCATAGAGGGAATTACATATATATCCTCTATATGTCTCTGATAACTTCACAACTTCAACAGCCTTTTAAAGAGGTTTAATTTGAAGCATCTCTTTTTGACGGACACTTTCCCCACCCTAACGCAGTGCTGATTCATCCAATATTGTTGTCCCAATTTCATTCTGTGACTACCATAATTATGAAATCAAAACAGCGGCAGCCATATGCAAGCAGGAGGTATACGCTGACACGGGAAAACCAAATGTATTCTAGAACCCTGCCCCCCAAAAGATGTTTTAGAGGGTTTAAAAAGGGAAAAGCAAAAATAACCTAGTGAGGACTGAGCATGGTTTATTGTCTGAGAAATTCTGCCCTCCGTTGAGAAAAAAAATGAAAAGGGTGGAAGCAAAGCCTTGAACGGAAGGAATTCCTCCTACAATCGTGTTGGTGAGTAACATGCCCAATTTTCATTATTGTCTCAGCTTTTCTTTTAAAAGGAAAAGGGCCGTTTGAATTTTCTTTCCCCGGATGTCTGAGGAATCATGTGGGGTCCAAAGGAAAATTCTAAGGAGACATTATATTGGGAAAAGAATGATAACTGATAATTAGAAGCCATAAATTGACAGAACTGTGTATTTATGAAATGTATGTGTGTCAAAGGAGCATAATTCAAAATGGGAAAAGTCTGGTTTTGACATAGTCTTCTTTTGAGGATTGTTCTGTTTCAAAAGCACTATGAACTGACTAAGCAAATTTCATGCTTACTGTGGACTTCACATTCCCTATGAATATCTATAGGGAAGAAAGCAAAAAGTAAAGATCAAGAGAAAGCTAACAAGTGGAGGTTTATAGAGATATGATTGTATCTTCTAAGAGGCATTAGGGAGTGAATAACATTTGCTTATATGGCTGCCCTGCCCTGTTTCTGATCACTGATAGGAGTGAATAAGATGAGTCTTACTTTCCTTTAAAAAAAATCTGTTGATGATGTTCTTGTTTGATACAATCATGCTTTTATCGTTTTCCTTTTTCCTTCTTTGCTTCTGCTGAAGTCTAAAGTTATCATGTAATTTGTATATAATAACCTAACACTTCACCTAACCATCTGAATTATGCATTAGACTGAACTTTGATGATGATAATTTAAAATTTTTAACTATGAAGTTATCCCCACCTCAATCATAGTTTTGTGCATGGATCTGTCCCATATTTTTTCTCATCTGTTAGCATGGACAGGATGAAATAGCTGCAGGACATTTTTTGAGGAATAACACTTACGGACTTTCTATCTGGAACTAGCCTGAATTGTTCTAGATGCTGTGATGATGTTCTTTATTTTCTACATTTTGCACCCAGATGCAAAATGTAGAAAATAAAGAAAAGGTTTGAGAAAAGATCAGTATTAACAAAGACCCAAATCTTCTAGCACAGACTTGGGGATTTTATGGCCCTTTGGCTGTTTCTGTCTAGCCTGCATGAGGTCAGTTGGAAATTAGAAATTAAATGTAAATAAGTGCCACAATACAATTGCATTACTTTTTTTTTTGAAGGTGACTGCTATTTCTTAAAATTTACATATGTGTGTGCATCCATGCCTACACCCCTTGTTGTGAACTCCACAATAGTCCCAGTTTCTCATGTGGCCCCTTGGGAAAATTAATTGCCCACCCCTGCTCTAGCACCACCCAAGCTTGTTATAGAGTATCTCCATGTAATACAAGATACAACATATTAGATATCAGAACTAGTAGCTGTTGATAATCTAAATAGTTAAACTCCATTTTGAAAAGGCTTTTATAGTATATGCGGAGTCATTAATTAAGATGAATATGTACATTATTCATTATTAGGTACAAATAAATAAATACTCCTCATTATTTATAGTCCACCAAGGTATGCTTTATGGAATAAGTAATTTGCTCACGTACTGCAGGTCTTCCTCATAAAATTGTTATGTCAGCTCAAAGAGCAGACGAGCAAATTATAACAGACAACAAGTAATTTTGAATGATTAAGAGCTCTGTACAAGCAGGAGATAGTAAGATAATGTTGGAAATAGGTTGGGGGTCGAATGGTGCAGTCTCTTGCTTGCTTTCCATCTATCTATACAGAATATATGGTTGACTGAGGATGGTGAACGTTATTTTTTTACATATTGCAGGAAGCAGATGGGTGATAATTGATGGCCTGTTTAAAGGATGAATGAATTTGGGGCCTCTGGTTTCCTAATTTTAAATGTTGTGGGTTTGGGTTTTTTTTTTTCACATTTGTCACAGATTTTATTCTTGCTTTACTGCTGCAAGATATGTATCTGTGTGGGCAGGTGGCACTGGCATAGCTATGTTGTGGAAGTTTAAGGATTTTTTTCCCTTCTACTATTCTATTTAATTATATAATAATTTTATTTAGATAAAATCAGGGTTCCCGTAATATTTCTGAATTCTTACAAGAAGCAGGATCTCTCAGGAAAAGTAGAGAATAGATAGATTGCGGCAGATACTGTTGTCTTCTTAGTTCATACAGTTTAAATTGTATTTCCATCCCTAGCACAAACTTTTAGAAAACCCACCAGTGATGGGAAAGGAAATAGGAAAGATTGTATAATCAAATGGGCTAAGAGAAGGTATTTATTTTTAATATACTGTAGGCCACTGTGTCATACTGTACAGCTAATTATCAGTGAAAGTGACACTCTCATCTGGTTCATGCAGGTTCTTGTAAGAACCTCAAAATGGTGGCTGTGACTCTTCCTTTTGCTTTTTACTCAGCTGTAACTAACAAGTGGCTGAATTTTGTGTGGTGAGCATTCTAGATTTTTCATCTTGACATAAAACCAGTTATCATAGTAAAAACTTGGAACCCATTTCATAGCTGATAACCCAGAAGTATTTTTATATAGAGTATGGTAGTCCTTGACTTAAGACTACAATAGGGACCAGAATGGCCATCACTAAAGGATGCGGTTGCAGAGCACAATGTAATGTGACTGTATCGCATAGCGACGGCAATCCTGGTTGTTGTTGTAACTGCCAGACACAGCAGGAAGTGGAGGGAATCCTAGGTAAAGTATGCAGGGGTGCCTCAGGGGGTGTGGGAGTCCCTGGGAACCCCAGTTCAAGCTGTACATAAGTTGGGAGAAGGGGTGCTGTGGTGTGGCACGAGGTCAGGAAGGCTGGGGAAAGAATATGCTGTGGTTCAGGGACTCCTTGGTGCTGTGGTGGCTGTGGGTTGCAAGAAGCCTCAGAGCAGTGTGAAGCTGTAGCCACCTTGGAAGCCTCAGCCTGGCCCAGCAGTGTGGCCTAGAGGGGCTTTTTGGCATGCCCCAGATCTGGGGTTGCCCCCAACTCTGAGGGTATCCCCCTCAGCCATCCCATCCCAGCAGCCCTTGCTGTCTGTCCAGCACTCCAGGCCCCCTGCCACCCTGCATCCCACCACCCTAGATGACCTTCGCTCTCTTCTTGCTCCTGTTTCTACTGCTGAGGCTTCCTCAAGTCTCACGAAAACGGGCGCACCATTCGGAGAATGGCAAGTGCGCCATTCTCACGAAGCTTTGGAAAATCTCAGAAGCTTTCCAAAAGTTTTCTGAAGCGAGGGGGTCCTTGGTGCTCTCTGAGCTTGGTTGTTTTCTTGCAGACGTTTCATTACCCAAAGTAAGTAACATCATCAGTGCTAGACCATGAAACATCTGCAAGAAAACAACCAAGCTCAGAGAATACCAAATACCTCTCATTTCAACCCTGAGCTACAAATATTCTCCTTTATTGGGTTGTTGGTTTTTTTTTTTTGAAGCATCACAAGAATGGAGAAAGACATGTGTCCCATTCTCAGGAGGTTTTGGAAGATCTTAGAAGTTTTCTGAAGGCCGCAAGAACAGGGAGCACAGTTTGGAGAATGGCACTTGCGATTTGGTGAATGGGGCAAGCAGCCTCTGGGAGAAGGCTTGGGGTGGCTAGTAGATGCCTCACATAGGGTCAAGCTAGGCATGCCTGATCAGCAGGGGGAGGAAGATGGCGAAGGTCAGCTGAGCATGGCAGGGCCTATAGAATGGTGGGGGGGGGCTTTGTGGGGAGGTGGCAGTTGGCTGAGACTGCTGAAGACCCTGGGCCTCTACCTCAACCCCAGATCTCCCCAAATGGCATAATTGGGGGGATGGGGGACAGGTGAGGGAAGTTGAAGCTTCTCTCTGATCATAAATATGGGCAGGTTGCCAAGCGCCTGAATTTTGATCAATGGTCACTGCAATGGCTGTGACTTCAAGTCACTTTTTCAGCTCCATTGTAATTTTGAATGGTCACTGACTGACTGGTGTAAGTTGTAGACTTTTTGTAAGCATTTCCTGATTACTTTGGCTTCGGCTGACAAGTGTCTGAAATCTTTATCCCACTGAAGGACTGCAAACAGATTGAAGTACTAATAAAAGCAATTGTGGATGACAAGCATGAACCCTTGTTGGGTTACATATTAAAGGAGAAAACTTAAGCTGCAGAATGTAGAGAATAAGGAAGGTGTTCTTGACAGAGACATGCAAAAATCCTTACCCAAATAAGAAGGGCTCAACATTTTTTTTAAAATCCTGAGGTACAATATTCAGAAGTGGCTTAGGCAGATGCCTCCCTAATTCAGTACAAGTGTACAGGTGCCAGAGGGGTGGGGTGGGGGGAATTTACAGCACGATCAGATTTGCAAGATTCTGATATTATAACCAATCTCAATAAAATTAATTTTAACCTTCTCATAGAGTTGATTCTTCATCTGCTATACCTAATTGCGCTGACCCAGAAGCACCAATTTAAATCCCACACAGACCCCATTTTAGACAGGTTTCAGTGTAAAGTCACTGTGACTTTAACCTGGATTAAAGGAGATCCCGTATAGTATTTGCTTTGAATTCAGCGTAGACGATCTGAAATCTCTGAGAATTATAATGGTGTTGATTGTGTTTTTGCTACCCAAAATTTCTTCCCACAATATGTAGTATGTTCAGAGCTGTTTTGTTACCACCATGTGAGTGAATAGGAGGAGAGATTCTATTCTTTTTTCCTTTTATTTATTGGATAGCTGGACTAATGGATGACATCAGTTGTTTTGTATATCATGTTGAGGATTTTCCAATGAGATTTAAGGATGAGGAGAAACAATTGCTGTGTCATTTAGAAAATATAAAGTGTCTTTTGGGTATAATCTCATCAATCCAATTTTTTGATCAGCAGTTCCTTATGACAGTACAGAGTCCATGAAAGGGAAAGAAAGAGGGGGAGGGATTGCATTATTACGTTGACTGTGATAACATTAGCATGACAAAAAGCACTTCTACTAAAGTCCATCTATTAATTTGATAACTAGCAATTTCTAAGTCATTATTTCCATTCCAAATGGCCAATGTAAAATCCATCACTCAGTGGTTGAATATGAAATAGAGAACAGAGAGATTGATTCTTGACTCCAAGGCCATAAATAGTTGCCAGATACTATGATTTTGTTAGTGATTTCCTCATATGACCCAGTCATTGCAGAAGGCTTTAAGACTGGTAGAGATAGACGGAAAGAGGAGAATGACTACCAGCAAGATAGATGGACTTAGTTACAATGGTAATGAGTAAACTATTAGAAAAATCTGAAAATCCAGATTAGGAATAGATTGTCTGTAAAAAAAATCTATGTGGTTATTAAGAATCAACATCAGTTTGAGAGTACATAATCAACAAGTCAGCCAGCCAGCCAGCCAGCCAGCCAGCCAGCCAGCCAGCCAGCCAGCCAGCCAGCCAGCCAGCCAGCCAGCCAGCCAACCAACCAACCAACCAACCAACCAACCAACCAACCAACCTGTTTAATTAAAAACATATCGGATATAAATGTTTTCATTCTTTTTAAATTAGCAAATTGGATTCTTAGAAAAAAGCACACACTGTTTGTAAGTAGAGTGACTTCAGTGTTATGCTGTCCATTTAAAAAAAAATTCTTGGCATTCTCATTGTTACAGAGGAAGACTACATAGTAAGTATATCTGAATTATCTTGAGAGTTTAGTCACCTAGCAGCATAACCTGAACAGCATGCAAGTCCAAATAATGTCAGTGATAGCATAAGTCCGGATGATCTTTCATATTTGAAGTTGCCAGTCATATACATTTATTTTATACGCCATCATATTTTCTGCAGTTTTCCAATAGTTTTGGAAAATTTTAAACCCAACTTTTCTTAAATAGACCAATAAAGAAAATTTTGCAGGTAGGTATCAGTAATTTGCAACAACAGTGGAACAGGAATTGGAACATCTTAATTAATCAACAGAGTTGGCCTTTAAACAATGTTAATGTTAAACAATGTTATCGATGTACCTTTTGATCTGAAGCCATTTAATTCAAGAAAAACCTACTGTTTTTTTCCCAAGTATATTGAATCTGTTGTATAAAAAAGTTATTTTCTTATATATGAACCATATTATGTGTATGTATGTGTGTACACACACACACATATTGTACATATATATTTATTATGCTTTAGTTTTCTTTTTTTATGTGCATTATTAGGAATAGAATTACTTTTTTAAAAAAGTAACAACATTTAGCATTGACAGAAGCAAGGTTTTAATTCCTGTAGCTACAGTGTGACTATGAGAATGGAGTTACAATGATTTAAGTACTGTAAGTTTAAAATGTGAAACTGCACATGCTCAGGGTATTTCCTTTCTTTGTCTCTTTGTTTTTAGTCTGTATTGGCAAACCTTTTGGAGCTATGTTCTCGGTATCAGGGATTATAAAACAATTAAATCAGGGAGTGATAGAGAGAATAGTAAAGAGAAATATTTGTTGAGTGTTTCACAGTTGAAACTTTTTGGAAGGGGAGAATTCTGTAAGATACCGTAATTATGTTCAGAATGTAAAGATACTTAAATGAACCACAAAGCAGTCTACTGATGAATTGTATTTCATCATCTGTGTGTCCTTGTGGAAAAAGAACCCCCTACGCAAATGTTAATTATTTCCTTTTAACTGTTCAAATTGGTTTGGAAAGAAACTATGACAAGATTGACAGTAACTTGAAGAAAAACAAACTTTCTGAAACAGAAAACACATTACACACCTAATATGTTTACGTGTAAACAAATAAATACTAGGGATCTGTACAAACCTTTCTTTAAAAGAAGAAGTCATGCAGAAATATTAAAAAGTAGAATTGTTCTGAGCAGCAGAATGAAAGTTGGAATATTGGACTGTTTTGCCAGCAGTGAAATAAATTCTTTGTGTAGAATAACACCATGCCCATGCAGTTAGAAACTACTTGTGCTAAACAGAACTTTATAGTCTGGTGCATGTTGCTTTGATAAATCCCTCTGGGCCGTTTGCGTGTCTTTTGATCTCAGTTGCTGCCTGCCCCATTCATAAACTTGAAGCTAGTGTTTGTGGCACTGCAGGAAACTTTCAAAGGCTGCACTGAGTTCCTTGGAGGTTGGGTGGAATACAAATGTAACAGGCTATTTGTCTTTCTCATTATACAGTGTGTATGGCATGTTTTTCCCCTTGGTGTTTGTAATACAGTACTGGAATTTCTGAGCAAAACTCATCCTGTGAGGGGAAGGGGAGACAAAGAGCGGGTGAAGGCAGTGTGAATGGATGCCTGGCCAGTTCTACTTCCATTGTCATTTCCAGCCTGTTATGCCAATTCTTGAGTGCCTCCATTGAAAACAATGGAGGTTCTTGGCTTAGGGCCCTGTCATTCCTGTTTTATGATTCTGAAGTTGCAGGAAATACTAAATAGGAACAAAATATAAGCTAAAGAAGTTGGTGGTGTTTTAATGTCAGCTCAGAAGGGATATGGCTTTTAAACAGTGTCCTTTCAAAAGTGTTTAGGTGGCCTAGGAGAACAATTAAATGACAGCTTTCATCACCGATTCTAACAACTTTGATACCTAAATATCTGTAATTCTAATGAATGGTATACTGTAGATATAAATATTAAAAACATATGGGCCAGGCTTCAATGTTTATGATACGTACTGATAAAAGAAGTTTGACCCACAATGAAAACCTATGTATGTATGTATGAATGTATGTATTTAATTTATTTGCTGCCTATCTCACCATAGGATTATTCTAGGTCAAACTCGCGGCCTGTGGGCTGGATGCATCACACGCTGGCCACGCCCACCCCCAGTTTAGCAAAGGGGGGGGAAGTTGCAATATGTCATGTGACGACAATGTGACACTACAAGTTTGACACCCCTACTCTAGGCAGTTTACAACAATAAAAAGCAAGAAATAAAATAAAAATAAAACAGAAGTAAAATAATACAACAATAAAATAAGCAATGAAAAAGAAAACAAAGAGAATACATTGGTTTTTCCCTTCCTCTCCCCAAAATTACCTGTGAATAATCTGTAATTTCATATTGGCAAATATAAGGTACCTCACATACGGTGCTTTATTTTATAGGTAATCTTAATTATTAATCATTAATTTAATCAATATTGGTGTGTGTGTGTCTGTGGTGTTTCCATTCATTCATTCATTCATATTCATGATTTATAAGGTGGGTTATTTATTGGATAGGGAAATCTCCAGGACTGATTTTCATGGCCATTGGCAATTCCGGTTGACAAGATAGGAATACCGGTATACATACATACATACATACATACATACATACATACATATATATATATATATAATAAGTTTTATATATATAAATTTTATATATATAAATTTTATATCGTTTTTATATTTAATCTTCCTTTCTAATCACATAAGATGCTTGATGACTTTGTGGACACGTCCATGTAGTTTTCTTGGAAGAGTCTCACTTTGAGATATATTTTGGCTTTCTAATAATCTAGTTTACAGTATTCTGGTACTCCAGGAAGGGGAGCATTTTGAATTTAGGGGTTCCTGTCTTTGGGGTTAAACAAAGTAGTTATTTCCCCAACTATGTTGGCTTTTCATTACTTTCCAGGAAATGAATGATGATTTTACCTTTGACTTACCAAATCCATCATTTTGTCTATATTTGTCCTGTAGATTTCCCAATTCAAAGGACTTTCCCGAGTCCACCTATAAGACAGATTGCAAGAAACCATCTTAATGGACAATTCTGATCTGTATTTAAAGGAGAACTACTCATAATAGCAATAAATACAGGTAGTCCTTGAGTTACAACCATTCATTTAGTGACTGTTGAAATTTGCAATGGCACTGAAATGATATGAGCATTTTTCATACTTACTACCGTTGCAGCATCCCTGTGGTCACATGATCAAAATTCAGATGCTTTGCAACTGGCATGTACTTATGACAGTTGCAGTCTCCCGGGGTCATGAAATCACCTTTGACGACCTTCAGACAAGCAAAGTCAACAGGGAAAGCCAAATTCACTTAACAACTATGTTACTAATTTAACAACTGTAGTGATTCACTTAACAACTGTGGCAAAAAGGTAGTAAAATAAAGCAAACTGTCTCACTAGCAACATAAATTTTGGGGTCAATTGTTGTCATATATTGAGGGCTACCTATGTAAATTGCTTGTTAAATATGAAAATAAGCCATTCTGCTAATCTTTCTGTTACATGCATCAGTAAATTATATCTCTTACCAAGAAAACATGTACTATTGGACAGGAATAACATAGTTCAGCCTGTATCCTTACAGTGACTATAAGTTGGCTGATTAGTTTAAGTTACACATGGAGTAATGGGCTGTTGAATACCAAACTGTGTTTTGCTTTTAAGGCTCTACTGCTCTTATTATTGAGACATTTGTGTACATGGAAAACAGGTTTCTAATTGGGCATATGGGCCAGCACCACTCCCCTGGCTTGCCTTGCCTCATGGCCATGGCACCACGAGCAACCAGACAAAATAGGCAGCTGGCTGGCTGCTTGGGCTCTTAAGTAGGGCTTATTTTGGTGGTAGGGCTTATATTAGGAGCACATGGAAAAAAACACTCTAGGAGTTATTTCTGGGATAGGTTTTCTTTTCAGGGAAATGGTATTTAGGGAAATAAATTTTGATCCATTTGCAGATCTTGGATTTGTGGAAAGATTTAAAATACAACATTTGAAGAGTGAAAACAATGCCAACGTTACTTTACATCTGATATTCATCAATTCTACCTCCAAAATGTACAGTATTGTGGTTTTAGGATATGATTTCTTGAATTATATCTGAGATGCAAAGAAATAGAACTGAATGTCCTATCAGAGAATCCAGGTAAAATTTATAGGTGATGTGGAAAGCCAAGACAAAAGTGGGTAACAGAATGAGCTTTGTAATGAGGGGTTGAACTTTATAATGTGTGGCTATTCTAATAGCATCAAATAAAAAGAATTGTTTCTCTATCTTATACAAATATATATGGTAAAAATGATTCTCAGGGAATTTTTTCTCATCTTATATATATGAAAATAAAGCTTCATGAATTTTAGCGTTTTGCTTTTCCCCCTAATGTGAAGAATATTATATCACACAATATATTGTACCACTTACATCATATTAAATGTGTTATATAATGACTCATCTCAAAGTTGACTGAAAGTTAGCTGATTTTTCGTTATATACTTATTTCCTCATTTCATTTGCAAAGAAATCTATGCACATAGCAACGAATTTCCAGCTTTCACATTCTTTTGAATTGATCAGCTGGTTGAATTTCTATATATAAAAGAGATGGTCCCTATTTTTTTGCATGATATCTGAAATAAGGAGCTAGGGCAGCAGAAGATTGATCAGTAAAGAATATTGAGGTATAAAATGTTATGACT
>JANHJO010009008.1:66029-77402 GCA_032468235.1 Pseudoxyrhopus heterurus | reverse complement strand
CCTATTTTTCTACTTGCATTTTTACATGCTTTCGAATTGCTGGGTTGGCAGAAGCTGGGACAAGTAACGGGAGCTCACTCCGTTACGCGGCACTTGGGATTTGAACTGCCGAACTGCTGACCTTTCTGATCAACAAGCTCAGCATCTTAGCCACTGAGCCACCACGACCCAATAATTCCACTTTTACTTCCATATTAATTCCATAATTCTAACTGTAATTATATTTTGATTCAACAGAAATCATCTACTGAAAAAAAACAAACCAAGTCTATACTTTGATTCAATATCAAAACACTAAGTCTTTAAAAATAGCACAAGCCCCTTAATCCTTTTGAATGACTGCATTGTATGATGTATGTGAATATTGCCTGATGCTTTTTATTGTTCTTGCAAAATGGATGAGGAGAACCAAAGGAGAAGTGACTGTAGTTTTGGTGAGAAACTCATTATCACTTTCTACTCTTTGGAATCTCGAAAACCTTCACTTTTAATACTAGTATTAAAAATGAAGTTTTTCATAAGAAGAAATGCCAACTGGGAACAAAAGTTAAGGAATATATCTGAGGGAAATTCATCTTCATTTCTAAGATGCCTAAGGAATATACATATCACTTTCAGTGAGGTATGTATTTTAGTGAGGTATATTATATCAAGATAAGGCAGCTGTTGACATGGTCATGGTAGACATTCCAATATTGCCACCTTGTGGTAAATCTGAAATATATCTATATTCTTCTCGTAAGACGTCAAAAAGAAAGACATCTATTGTATCACTCATAATATCTAAATAATAAGTAACACAGAGTCATTAAGACTTCTGGGCCATTTCTATGAATGCCTTCACTGTGACCTATAAAGATCCATAAAAAGTATCCCTAAAAGTAATGATACAAAGAGGAACCAAATGAAATAATTAGGAAGTAATCATATTAACTGCATTTGATTGTTAATTAAATTGAATTTCACTACAAATTAAATTAATTATTCTTGATTTTTCCATTTCTATTTTTTGGAATGTCACCTTTGGTATGTCATCCACAGATAAAAAACCAATTCTGTCATCTCTGTAAGTTTCACTACTTAACTAGTAGGAGCCATTCCAATTGAGAAAGGGGAAATAAAAGTAAAGACATTTTTCTTTCTTTTCTCCCTCTTTCTCCACATCAGGCCTGTCAAACTGGCGGCTCGCAGGCCAGATACAGCCCGCACAGACCACACCCACCTCAGCTCCGCAAAGACAAAAAACATTGCAATACGTCATAATCCGGCCCGTGACACGATCGAGTTTGACATCCCTGCTCCAGATCATTAAACCTTTAGTCCTATTCAACTTTCCATAGTTGTTTAGTCAGATGGGCTCTAGCAACTTTCCTTATCTTTTTCCTTTGGAAAGCTAATCTATTCAAATAGAACTCTTTCCCAGAGAAATACATATTCAGTGTTTAATTGTTTCAAAAATACTTTGTTCAATAATTCTAGATTCAACTCTCCCCCTTTGTTTTAAACTTTCTTAGCTTAAACTCATGGCAAGCTTTTCGTTTTTAATTATTTTTAAATCCTTTAAATTGTTTCTTTGCTCTTATCTTTAATCCAGGATAAAGGAACATTCACTGAGTAGTTTGATTACTCTGCTGCTCCAAAGATACTTTAAACTTAAAAAGATAATTGTCTTCCAAATGTATTTAAAAAAAGTGTGGAGGGTCTATCACATGGCTCCTGGCAATCAGACTCAGACATAGGAAGCCTATAGGCTTCCTTGTGAGGAGCAACCTTTTGGAGCACAAGTGAGCAGTCTTCTGGATTTAATGCCGGGCTACTGGTATTTATCACAACACTGTCTTCCCTGTTCATAGACACACATCAATCTGCCATTTCCCCAACCTGTACCTACCCCCCCCAAACCCCGTGCCTCTTATGCACCCCTTTGCACCTTTGTGCACCCTCCCTGACCAAACTTCCTGCACAGCCCAACCCCCTCATGTACATTCCCAACCTGTGCCTCTTGTGCAACCTCAAACATCATTCCTGATCTTCATCACTCACACCTGTCATTTCCTTCCCTATCTGGCAGCAGCCACTACCATACCTGCCAGTCTGGGGTTTGCAACCTGGGGCTGGCTTCCCCACTGACTTTGGTGATTTGCCTGAATCACTTTCAAATCATTTACTGGTGCTCTATGGCAAATTCATGCATACTCTCAATGGTAGTCCTTGTTTCTTATTCTGGAGAAATTCTGTCTAAATCAGGGGTCTTCAAACTTGACAGCTTTAAGACTTGTGGACTTCAACTCCCAGAATTCCTCCTCTAGTCATGTTAGCTCAGGAATTCTGGGAATTGAAGTCTACAAATCTTAAACTTGCCAAGTTTGAAGACCTTTGGTCTAAATGGTCACTTAAAATTGAGACCAACTTTATCACAAACACATACATCCCACCATATTTTCTCCACATATTCACGCTGTGTGCTCAACTAAAGCAGAAACTTACTTATAGAGAACAGGCCTGTCTTGCAAAGCTTCCATTGCCTGAGCTAGAACTGGAGAAACATCACAGATTTCTTGTGTTAAAGCCCTGCATTCACCTGTAACCAAGCCAACAGTCTGATGTCAGTATTAGTAAGGATTCAACAACATTTCTCTCCTCATTTCATTGATAACACTGAATCCTAGAGAAAAGATTACATTTTTATAGTGCCCTTATAAGCCACGGTCTAAATTCAGCTGCCCTGATGGAGTCTAGTTAAATACAACTGCACTTTACCACTCTGGCAGAAGCCCTCTGTATATATAGGAGTAGTTGTCCACCCTTCCTGTAAGTACTTATTATGGGAAACACAGCGACAGCCACAAAGTAGCTGTGGAAAACACCACGGCTATTTAAAACAAGCAAGGCGGGGATGCAGACATTTTCTGTCTAAAAACAGGCAACAAAATCAGACTTTTTAGGGAAAGACAATGGCAGTGGTTGTTCATGTCTAGAAGACAGAGGGGAAGAGTATGTGCAAATTGTCTTCCAGCTGAAAAGCGATAGTAACAAACCATCAATATAAAAACCACCAATTTTAGGATGAGAGAGCTACATGGCTGACAAAGCAGAGATGTAAGGACTACATGACTAATAAAGCAACTTTAAATTCTACTGTTGTTTAAAAACAAGGAAATCATCTGTGAGTATCAAAATATTATCTTCTTTAAAAAAAAAGCCCCACTGGGGCAGTGGTTAGAATGCAGTATTGCAGTATTGCTGGAATTCGATCCTGACTGGCTTGTGGTAGACTCAACCTTTCATCCTTCTGAGGTCGGTAAAATGAGGGCCTAGATTTTGGGAGGCAATATGTTGACATTGTAGATTGCTCAGAGAGTGCTGTAAAGCGCAGTGTATGTCTAAATGCTATTGCTATCTTCTTTCAATTACACAATATATGCTTCTAAACTTTGATTAACTCTGAAACTTAGGTAGATTATTAGGTACAGAAAAATAGCTTTTGAGATTCCTAAAAAGTTTTCAGATTATAATAGTGTTATGATGGCACCAGCATATACTTGGAGCAAGTGTGAACTGATTTGCCAGAAACTGCCTTAACATGCAATCTTATACATTTTGAAGAAAATGTACTATTCAGATTGCTGTAATTGATCATAGACAGAGGTGCTATTCAGCCAGTTCCGACAGGTTCCGGAGAACCGGTAGTGATAATTCGGAGAACCAGAAAATACCACCTCTGATTGGCTGACCGCATAGCCACGCCCACAGAACCGGTAGTAAAAAAATTTGAATCCCACCACTGATCATAGAGTAGTACCGATAGCTACATTTACTCATGCCATATAGACTTCTAAAAGCCACCTATCTCCATCTACAAGAAATAATATTTTAATGGAAAAAAAATAACTACAATACCTTGTGCCCAACGATAAAGCTGTTCATAAGAAGTCTCCTGGAGGAGGGCCATCTGTTCCATAATCTCCAGGCTGCAGATTTAACATGTTTGAAGTCTTTACCAAAAAGTGAATCATAGAAGCAAGAACATCTAAATCTGTATGACTTTACACTTGTCTTCATGTTTTTATTTTCCAATATAAATCTCAATATGTTAACAACTCAATTTATGAGGTTTTACTTGGTTGATGGTTCCAGTTGCTTTATACAGTGTGAACTCACCCTGATCTTTGCTGACTGGTGCGCAGAAGAATCTTGACATCATTGTGAATTTGCTTTATTCGTCTCAATACTTTAAAAAAATTCTTTAACGAAAAAAAGTTCAAAATTAAAAGCGGCGATATTTTACTCAAACTAACTTTGTTTACATAGCTACTGTACATTCAAATAATCATACTGCAGCACACTTGGTACTTGTATTGGAACTATAACCTTCAGAATTCGTCCCCCGCTGGCTTGAAACTTGGGGACTGCTGTTTCATGCTTGCAGTATAGCGTTTAAAGTTCAAAACAGAGTATTACAAATTCAGTTGGGTTTAAACTTGAAACATTTTGTACATTTATAACACAGAGAGGCAGCTTCGTACACAGAGGGTCTGAACTATGTTTAATGTTTTTACTTTTGATAGTGATAAAAAATATATTGGTTTTGTTCTCCTTTTTTAAATAGTGGTGGCAATATATATATATTGTCTAGGAGAAGAAATAAAGAACAATAAAAAGTGCTTTAACAAAAAAAAGTAAAAGAAATATTAGAAAGAGAAAATTATTACATCGGTATGTCAATATAATAATAGTTACAATTCTACATATGCTTGTCTAATGCAAATATTCAAGTATGTAAATGTTTCCAATACATTTATATGACTATTTTTTTTAAAAAATATTCTTATAAGTATAAGAGAGTCCCATATTTCATTATAATTGTCTATACAAATTCTGTATCTGTGTGTTCTTCAAATGCAAGAGACTATAAGGAAGACACCATCTCATTATATACTGAATGACTGTAAACTCAGAACTGTCCTTCAAAAACATATAATTTAGAAACCAAAGCAAATTGACTTCGCCCATTCCAGACTTGCTCAGTGTTGTATCCCAAACAGGCTACAGTGAGCCAGAGATTTGTCGTTTGAAATAAGGATTGCTGTACAGCATACTTCCTTTGTGCCGTATTATTTGCTACTGTGGCAAGCATACCATGCTACTCTGGTTAAGCATACCATAGCATTTTATTGCAGTTTGCTAGGGAGAACAGTTTCCCTTTGTTTTGATAACAGTCTCTGTTTGAAGCTGATTATTTTATTCGGTACAACGGATTAGCAACAGGAAAGCACAGTATGGCACAATATCACCCAGGTGAGCACAGTAGGCAATTACAATCTAAACAATTATTTCCAAGGACACAGCTAAACAGTATTATGTACTATTAAGCTATTTTCACCACTTCCACAGTGGACATTGCGAATTTCAGTCATGGACCTTCACAAATGATTATAATCAATTCTCATGTTATGAACACTTCCTAACTACTCTTATCTTTGGATTACAGAAGATTATTTTTTGTAGACTCTTCCAGCCAGAATCTTTGCAAAGGATAGAACTCTTTTCTAAAAACGCCACCCTTATATGGAAAGTTTTACTGCAAGTAGCACGATTATTCATATTATCCAAAGAGAAAATGATAATCAGAAAAGGAAGTCTTTTTATTTAATATATTAAAGAAGGGTACTGTATATATTTTAGGATGCTTACTTCAGTAACTGGCCCATCTCTGGTGCTTCGAAGGACGTTCATCTCCTCTGGAGAAAGTTGGAATTCTGCTATGAAAGCATCTGCTATTTGTGCTTTTAATTCTAACCTTTGGCTGTAATAAAAAAAAATTAATTCAGTTCATGACCATTATAATTTGTTTCGCATAAGCTTAGGATGTGGTAGCCATTCAAGCAGAAAAGTCTTAGAGGGTGCATCTTCAGAACAGGAAGAAAAAGAAAAGGAGATGGACATAAGGGGAAGTAGGCAGGGGTGGGCTGCTGAGGGTTCGCGGGGGTTCGGGAGAACCCCTTGCTAAGAGTCTGCCCAGTTTCGAGAACCCCCAAATCCCACTCCTGGCTGGCCCCACCCTGCCCTGCCCCTCCCAGGAGTCTCCATGCAGCCCGTTTTGGATCCCAGATAAGTGAAGGGCCCCGTGGAGGCTCGGGGAGGGTGAAAAATAGGCCTCCTGGATGTTCCGGAAGGCTGGAAACGGGCCCATTCCCAGCTTCCGAAGGGCCTCCAGAGCCCGGGGGAGGCCGTTTTCGCCCTCCCAGAAGCTCGAGGAAAGCCTCTGGAGCCCAGGGAGGAGGAAAACTCTCCCCCGCCACTGTGGTGCAGGAGGCCGACTAGGCTACATCCACCGTGGTTACACCCACCTAGCAACCAGGCAGAAAACCCCTTGCTAAAATTTTTGTAGCCCACCCCTGGAAGTAGAAGGTTACAGGTTCTTTGACTTGCAACCAAAACTGAGTCCAGAATCTTGGTTGGTGAGTGAATTGTTGTTAATGAGATGATACAGGTAATCTGTGTCCTTAACTGCCCATGTGGCTGTTTCACTCAATGACTGCAAATTTAACAGTACCATTTGCAGTTGTTAAGTGATCTCAGGTTGTTAAGCAGAATCCCAAATAAAGAGCATGCAGTGCCAGGGGCAGGGCGGGGGGGGAGGCCCGGCTTCTGATTTTTAGCTTCTGAGGGAGAGACGCTTTCATGTGGTCTGTGCTAGGCCTCACCAGGCTTCCCCCAAGGCACACTGCACTGCTTACTTATGCAGCCTCTATCTATCATGCTGCCTTTATGGAAAGGAACTTCTTCAGGAACTCCTTCAGAAATGGAACTCATCGGAATCTGAGCTTGATTACTGCAGTCCGCAGAAGGATGTCATCTCTCCTTTGTACACAGAAGGGAGTTTCTCCCAAGGGGTGCAGAAAGAGAAATTCAATTCATCAGGATCCAAGCTCCATTTTTGTACCCCATGTGAGCGTGTCATCTCTCATCTGTACTTGGAAGAAAACTCTGCCAAGGGTTCGGAAATGGGAGTTCAAATCATAAGGATCTGATGTCAAGCAATGGCTTCTATTTTCAAAAGTGTTTTAGCATAAAGTGTTCAAAAAACTTTGAATTTTTTCATTTGTTAAAAAAGACATAGACATCCAGAATACAGACATTTTATCTACTTAAAAATGATATATAGCGCATATATATATATATATATATAGTGTGTGTGTGTGTGTGTGTGTGTGTGTGTGTAGCATTTTTATGTAGCTGTGTGTGTGTGTGTGTGTGTTAAAACAGCACATGTGAACAATGAGGAAGGACTCCATGAACTAACAGGAGAAAGCAGCTGATTAACAAACAATAAACTGAATGTCTGGAAAAACTTGCCAGTTTGTGATTTTCAACCATCCTTAAGTTTATATTTAATTAGTTGGTACAAAAAATCCACAAATTTTGAAACACTCATGACAAGGATTTACTACTTATGTACTTATGCAAGAGCCATGTTATCAGGTTAGGCCCAATAAATGGAGGGACTTCGTATCAGAACATACTTTGTACATTATTTTCGTATTTAAAAAAATCAGTATGGGGCAATATATATAGCAGAATAGAATGGAATTCCCAGAAAGGCCAATTTGAAATTTAGATTGTGGCCTTTCAGTTGAATATTAGATTCTTTCTATTCTTCCTACATACAATAACTCTGCTGTAAACCATATTTTATATCATTTCATACATGCTGGCTTATATTTTGGTTTTATTCCAGAACTGCTTTAATGCCAGTTTTAGGTTTTAGAATTTAATGGCTTTGTATTTTATTGATTTTTCTCTATTCTGTGAAATATCTACAAAGATTCATCTTCTGTGAAATTTAGAAATGCAGTTATTAAATGAAGCTTTGAAACCATTTTATTTCCTTCTCATATGACATCGTTTTTTAAACCTACTGGTATTACCTAAATTCAGAGATAAAAGCAGAGCTAGTAGATGTTCAGGATGCAGTAATCTCGTATACCATATCACACAATAGAAATTATTTCTCTAGAAACTATCTGAGAGAAGGCTACACCTAATATAGCAACATAAAGTAGCCCTAAGGAGATTATTATTCAGAATAAAAATGAATGATGGGATCCACAAAACCATTCTTATTTATCTACGTTTACCTCTCTGCTTGAAGCTTTGTTGTTTTGACAATTAAATCCTGAGTTTGCTCCTTAGTTGCCTGGAAGACATATATGAATGATTAAAATGAGTTGCTATTAAGGACATAGTTTTACTTTTAAATATATATTACTTAAATATGGTAAGAATGAATAGAAAGGCAATTTAAAGAGTTTAAAAATTTCCTGTTTCCTCTCATTGACTGGGACACAGAGTGAGCCTTTTTGTTAAAAAAAAATAATGCACATATATTGCTTTCTTAACATTTGAACTGGAACAAGTTCAATATTGCCAGGCTAAAGAGAGGACTATTCTGGGACAGACTCGGGTACGTTATAGATCTGCTTCAAAAAAATCTTCAATATTTTGTTTCATGCAACTATTTTAGCATTTGAACAATCTTTACAGTCACATTAAAAACGTACTGTGTAATGTGTTGCTTGAAAGTAACATTTCCAGAGAAAAAAATGTGCACTATCCCCATCACATGCACAATACCTTCAAGTGATTAGTCATATCCTGACAGCAGTTGCTCATTAACTGCACATCTTCACTGATGTTTTCAAGCTCCTGAAATTGAATGGAAATACACATTATAACATTACAAACATACATTATAACAGATGGCCTAAAGTGTTTATTTATTAAATGTGCTGCCCTTTTCGCAATTTGAAGCAACTCTAGGCGGCTTACAACATAATAAAACATCGAGATATATAAAAAAATATAAATATAAAAACATATTAAAATAACAAAATAACAAAACATTAAATACAGATTAAAAGATCACAGGTTTGGGACAGAACAGCAGTGATGCCTTCTTTGTCTCTGCACCAACTGCCTACAGGTTCTTCATCAGAACCTCATGCCAAAAAAGCTAGGTTTTAGAAAAAAATATAATTAATACATTTGTTTAAATCAATAAATAATAAGATCTGTTATTATTTTGGATTCAACTCAGTATTAATTTCTTTGAATCAACTATTTCTCTCAATAAATTCAAGTTCACTACTGTTAGCAGAATTGAAAAGTTTCCCTTGCCATCGAAAGTCCTTGAAACTTACTCCAGAAAGTTGGGAACCTCCTAAACAAGTGGGAGAAATTATGGGAGGAGAAAAAAAGATGGGTGTCCTATTAGAGAAAAGAGAGCTCCTGCTCAAACATAATTTCATGTTATGCCTTTTTAATTTGATTATATGAATAAATTTGTCAAATAATATACACATTGTTTCATTAAACTGTATTTTCTACTGAGATAATAAAAAGTGAAGAAAATATTAAATTATGTATAAGAAAAACAGTAATTTATGTAACAAACTGCAGCACAGCAACAACCAGAGGAGCTTATCTTAAGAATGATTCTTTTCAGTAAGTTTCATGATACTTTTCTATACCTCTTTCACTTGTTTGAAAATGTAGACAAATTCTTCATTGATAGCTAAACTACGATGCTCAATATCTCCACGCAGATTTCTTCTGGTACGCAAGCTGTTTTCCTCAAAAAAGTCTGAAAGAGTCTTGAGCGCTTCTAACATTTCCTACAAAAATATGCAATAAAGACAATGTTGACAA
This sequence comes from Pseudoxyrhopus heterurus, assembly GCA_032468235.1. Taxonomy (NCBI): domain Eukaryota; kingdom Metazoa; phylum Chordata; class Lepidosauria; order Squamata; genus Pseudoxyrhopus; species Pseudoxyrhopus heterurus. The sequence goes on along the minus strand of JANHJO010009008.1, from coordinate 67,691 downwards.
TTTAGACATAAAAAGTACCCTTAAGAGATATGTACGTAGTTCTAGGTTTTCAGTCACCATATTTGTTCATGTTAAATGTGCAAAATATTTAATATAAATATAAAATACACAGTTTATGCCATATTCAATTGCTTCTAAGCATAGACTAAACTATATAGTATAGTATAGTGTATGCTGTATAGTATAGTATTAATATAGTTTGGCTTTTTAACACATCTTAAGAGCATGCTGTGGGAATTATATTTGCCATGGTAGCCATTTTTTGCCACTTGAAACATGGCTCTTAACCAGTCACAAACAGAAAAAACAGGCATGGCAGAAATCTATGGTAGGCACCGAGGTAACCTCTGCAGGCCTTCTAGGGAACCTCTGCTGTAGAGAACAGCTTTAATGCAGTTCAACGGGCAGACAATAGCACCTATTCCTTTCTTCTTCAAAAGAAGCATTTAGAAGCACACAAAGAGTACACAGAGAATTGTCCTGAGGGCAGGACAAGAAGCAATGGATGGAAACTAATCAAGGAGAGAAGCAGCCTAAAACTAAGGAGAAATTTCCTGACAGCTAGAACAATTAATCAGTGGAACAACTTGCCTCCAGAAGTTGTGGGTGTTCCAACACTGGAAATTTTAAAGAGATTGGACAACCATTTGTCTGAAATGGTATAGGGTTTCCTGCCTAAGCAAGGGATTGTACTAGAAGATGTCCAAGGTCCCTTCCAACTCTGTTATTCTCTTATTATGATACAAATATTAAAAGACAGTTTCATAACTTGAAATCTGCTCTTTCATACAGGTCTCTCTTGCTAAGAAATCATATACATCACAAGATGTGTGATTTCACAATGCAGTTTGTACTCACATGTGTGAGGTATGATTAAATAATAGATCTGTTATCTGTTGCTATAAATACTGTGTGTATGCTTCATACCACATTCTGGTAGCATAGCAGCATCACTAAGACAGTGAGCATGAAATAGACCAGCAATCGGAAATATTTTTGTGACTGTGCATACTAATTGTGAAGATCCATGCCTCACAAAATACAGCTTTTTGTACATCTTTTATGAAGCAGATTCAAGGCTGATAATGCCGCCTGTTTTTAGAGAGGTGAGTTTCTTTCGTAAAGTATCTGTATACATTTAAGAATACATAAAGAATACATCTTCCTTCTTTATATTTTGGCACTAATCGACAGATGTTGAAATAAACTTGAGGGTGGATTTTTTTGGTCAATGTTAAGAAAAAAATCAATAATGCAATCTATAATGCATTTAATAAGATGACTGTAAACAAAGAATGGAATTTTATAGCCTAAGTGTACATATTATAAGGATATTCATGTCTTAAATGCATGGTTTTGGCCCTACAGTAGTCCCAAGGAACTTTTCTCATTGTAATCTGTTGCCACAGTTATAAACTGTGGTTATAAACTATGAGTGACTATCTGAACCTTCCCAATCCATAAAGCATGCCTTAAATCCATCATTTTGCCACTCAAAAAACACTGGGGACTGTATGATCCATAGGCCACAGACTGCCCATGGTTCTGTTGGAAGAAATTTCCTTCTGGGTTCTGTTCCAAGTGGGAAAGACACTGGAAGCATGGTGACTGCTTGGAAAGATGGTTTATTGGTGGATCACATGGCTTGGAGCTCCTTGGCAG